>VDFB02256132.1:172936263-173121787 GCA_007258455.2 Sequoia sempervirens | reverse complement strand
GGAAGCCACATGTGAGAGTGATCAGTGGACACATACCCATTCAGGGCCTTAGTGAAATATCTTCCTAAAATTAAACCGTATGCATCAGGAATGTCGGCTACCTGAATGTTAATAACCTGTTGGATCCTACGATCAGAAGTTATCTGCATCTGGATCATGTTAAGTTCTCCTACCACACTCACGTCGGTTCTGTCCAACTGAGTGACCTTCTTCTGGGAATCAGCAGGCGTGATTCCCAGAGCTCTGCAAACTCCGAGAGGCATCACATTGGTGGAAGCACCCGAATCCAACAGACAATTGTGAAGATTCTTACCAAAGATTCTGACCGAGATCAGAAATGGTGGAGTCTCCGTCTTCCCTTGAAATAAAGTGGGCTGAGTATCCATCTGGGCCACTTGAGTTCTGTCATTTTCTTTTCCTCTATCTCCAGGGGGTGGATTGGTCTTATTCTGTGTCTGACTTTGTGTGTTCACAGGCTGAAAACTAGAAGTCTGGCTGACATTCCCACCAGAAGGCTTGTCCAATGTCTTTGAATTCGCATCATAAGTACCTAAGATAGCCTTCCTAATTGCAAAAAATCTTAACAACTCGAATGCAGAAAGGTTTACCTTTAGTTTCTTAAATTCCTCTGCAACATATGAGGCCATCTGCTCCTTACTCATATCAGTAGAGACCTCCTTAGATGGCTCCTCTGCCTTATCCTTGCTTGCTTGAACAATCTTTTCCTTTTGTGGTTCAGCCTGAGCTTGTCTGTCTTTCGAAAGGTACTGCTTGGAGACATGTGGATAAGACGGATTGTTGCTAGCATTAGGATCTGGAGGGGTACTGAAGTTGTTGGGAGGGATGGAGGTGGTGAATGGTCCCCCAGGCTGTGGGCGTCTATGAGGCATATCCCTCAATCCCTGTCTCTGAAACATCTGTACTTCTTCAACATGAGCATCCTCCTGATCGAGGGGGCCATTATCATTTATTTCTTCGTTGAATAGCTGAGCAACCTCATCTGCATTACAAATCTGGTCTGTTTCATCTTCATGGGAATCGGGTTCTTCTGGTACATTTTCTTGGCTGGCTGGAAAAGGAGCATGATTCAATACCAACACAGTGGAATCGTAGGAGTTAGAGGGAACAATCTCCTGTGTATTCACATTGTTCTCTACCTCATACTGAAAGATAGAAGCAGCAATTTGGAACTCCAGACATTCCAATTCTGAATGCTGGCTTGTCTTATGGAGTCTGCACCACCCTGATAAGGCCGCTTCTGCCAGATATACCCCAGTAGGAGGCTTATCTTGACTGACTGGTTGGTTTGCAGACTGATTAACAATCTGATTAGCCGGCTGATCCAACGGGGTAGGAACTCCCCCATTATTGGGCCCTATATTCCAAGTCCTGTTCTGTCCTTGTGGTGACCTTTTATCAAATCCTGACCCACTTCCTTGGCCTCTGTCAAAATTCTGCCTTCTTTCATTATTAAAACCTCTGTCATTGTTGTAACCCCTATCCTGGTTATATCCCCTATCATTGTAGAACCCTCTGTCATTACGCTATCCCCTGTCGAAGTTCTGTCCTTGTGGAAACTCCCTGTTCGGATTAGATTGCATTCCCTTTTTAGCAGCTTGCAACTGACTATTCTGATTTCTCAAGTAAGTCACTTCCAGATTTAGCTTCTTTATTTGTTCAGCGATTTCATCAATCCTCTTCCTATTAGGATCTTGGTAAGGGATCTGGTTCGGGTTACTCTGCAGGGGAAGAGGCATTGTGGTGGATCCCAAAGACTGGTGCAACACCTCTGAATTCTGCAGATAAGTAGGGAAGCTATTCTGTTGTGGCTGATACATGGGTTGGTTCACTTGTTGTTGAGGGAAGTTTGTCATAGGAGAGATTTGGTTCATGGGATGACCCGGGTGTGGTACTAGGGGTAATTGGGGAACTGGGTTCATAATTGGGGTATGATTGGTGAGGGTCTGATTTACTGCCTGAATCTGGTTAGGATGTGCAGCTGGTCCCAGAGAAGGCAAGGGCCCAGTCAAGTGTTGTCTTAGATCCGTAGTGAGCTTGACAGCCTCTGTATAAGCATCAGTCAGGGTGTCTGGAGGGTTGGGTCTCCATTTCAAAAATGTTGCGGTTAGGCTATCCAGAGCTTCATAATACACTCTCAGGTTAGTACCATCGTCCAAAACACATGGGTCTTGTAATCTGGTGAATGCACGGTGAAACCTATTATTGAAACTGGCTATGGGTTCGTTAACCTCTCTCTTAACCTTGATGAACTGCAGGTATAACTCATTGGCACTGATGGGAATCCGAAACTTCTACAAAAAGGCTTTCTCAAGGTCATTCCAATTAAGAATTGAACCGGCAGGGAGATGGTTATACCAATAAAAGGCTTCTTCTCCCAGTGAATAAGGGAACAACCTACAGGCAACATCCTCATGAACTATCCCCCTGTCCTTAAGGCAAGTCTGGAAAATTCTCAGGTGCTCTTCAGCAGTCCTGTTTGGGTCATTAGCATGGAATTTTGAACAAAAGTGTTCAGGGTTCTTGGGCATAACATTGTAGGCTTGAAAGAATAAAGGTGAGGAATTGTTGGCAAGGAAAGCCATTGGTAAGAGCGGGGGTGGAGGTGGTGGTAGGTTATTGACCTGCTGAGGCTGCTGAATGGGAACGACTTTAGGGATGGGTATGGCCTCAACTTCAGGATGTGAAGATATGGACGATGTGGGTGAAGGGATGGGTGATGATGATTCTCCCCTCACTCTGGTCCTCCTTGACCTATTGGGGAACTGTAACTCTTCTAAATCCTCCTCTCCTGTGGTGGATCTGGTATTTCTCCTATATCTCTCTAGAGAGATGGCATTCAAGAAACGATCCAGTGTGCTCATTCAGGCCCTCCTTCTAGCGCCAATCTGTTGATGGTGTTTTCTACACAGCAACAACTCAGACAGAATGCAATATTCTATCTCTCTTGAAAGGTTATTCTCAACAATAAATTACTGAAAATTACCCCAAGGTCTCTCGGGTGTAAGGTGATAACAAAGCATAAAGCAACTCAGATAAAATGTGAAATGCTGGTAATCACAATCGGACCTTACTACAAGCAAACTGTATCCTTTCAATTTATCAGATCTGACAATATGATGATCTTAAATCCTAAATCTAACTGAATAATAAAGAAACAGCAAAAGATGGGGATGCAAGAAAGTGATGAAATCTAAACTAACTACAAGGACAAGCAATGCAAATGACATATATCTGGAATGGACCTATCTCAAATAACCAATTCCTGTTCGACCCACAAGGCAATCTTACAAGAACAGTGCAATCTTCTGAGGAATACAAATTTTCAAATCATAGATTTGCATCTACAACCGAACTTAAACACATTTGAATATACGGTCCAGGTTGACTTCACCAGCCTACTACAATCAGATAGTTACTGGGAGTATAGACTAGAGATAGCTACAAACATTCCAAATATGAGATCACATACACCATTTATCCAACTAAACTGATTTATTTCTGAATATTAAACCCTAGATCTTCAAGCAATTTAAAAGATAGAACAAAGGAACCATGCAAGATGAGATAACACAAAGGATTTCACCAGGAATAACCATAATGTCTTCAATTGTATTAATCACCAGAAAATGCTGCAACAATTCAACTGTTCTGAATATAATGTTCGCTTCAAGAAACTTCAAATGCTCTAACTATAGCTCTTACTCTATTACTGTCTTGCTATGTCTATAACCAATGTCTAACCCTTACAATGAGGCGAGAATGCCTATTTATCAAATTTTCCCCCAAAACATGTCAGCCCAGCCAAACATTTTTACAAAATAATCAAAAACTGCCAAAACAGGTCGGCCAAGGAAACAAACTAAGGCACACATTTAATGCCATCATCCAAGTCGGCCAAGGCACAGTCCCCAAGGAAGTCCGGTCCAATGCATGCCCTATAATAATAGGGAAGCACAAATCTCGAAAAGAGCATTAACTGCTACTCCCTTTGTCTTTCCTCCATGCTGGTGACCCCTGGACCTTCGAGAATATCCCCTCCAGCTCAGCAATAGGTGGCAACGACAAAACCCTGAGTCTGCATTTAATTGAATCAACTCCCTCATTGGACCGCTCAATAGTTTTCTTCCAGTCTTTCATGCTGGTCATGTACCTGTCAATTACTGCCAAGTAGGTAGCTGCATCATCAAGCAAATGGGAGGTGACAGCTCCATCAGATTATGGGGCATAAACCTCATGCCACCATTCCTTCAGTTGATCTAAGCTCAGATATTTGGGAGCTATTTTCTTCCTCCCTGTCATCACCTCAAAGAAAGCTATGCAACCATCATAAATTGCAGTGAGGTTAGCCTCAATTGATTTCCTTCATTTTTGTATCTTTTTTAGGCCTCCCTGCCTGATCTGCAACGCCTCGAACCATTCCCATGCTTCATCCAATCTGGCAGAGGGAAGGATTCCTTCCTTGCCCAACTGATCCTTCCCATACCCTAGAATAATCTTTGATTTCTACAGTAGGAGGTCCATGTCATTCTTATCCTGAGACAAGATGCTCTCCAACAGCTCCTTTCCCCGGACTGCATCCTTGCCTAGAGACAGGATCTCTTTGATAGCTTCATCTCTTTGTGTCTATACACCCATCAACCAGTCTGTGGCAGCCTGAGCGGAGGCCTTCATCTTTTCAATTTCGGTGATTGTTTCCTTGGGCAGAAATCCTGGAGTAATAGAGGAGGACGGATGGAGAGACTGTAGTGGCTTCATTACCTCCTCCAGACATTTCCTCAACCTTTCGTTTTCTCTTTTCAGTTCTCGTTTTGACTGGATCTCCTTCTTAAGTCTGTCAACAATTATAGCACTTGACCCTTCAAATTCCTCAATATCCTACTCTAGGGAGGCCGGCCCAAGGTTAATATTTTGAACATTATAATCCTGGCCTGTTACCTCATCTCTTGTTTTATCTACAGCAGGGGTGGCGATGTGAACTACCCGGTTATGCACCTCATCCCTTTCCACCCGGGAAATCACCCTTGCAGCCTTCTTCTTCTTCCCTTTGCCAATTTGAGATAACATTTCATCCCAGTCAAGAGGAGTGTCTTCTACTATCACCTATTTTTTCTTTGCAATTTCTTTCTCTAACCAGTCCGGGGCTACGGGGTCTGTCCGGATTTCCTCTGTTCTAGTTTCTCACGGACCTTCTGTGGCTTTCTCCCCTTCCCCAGCTGTCACCTCGACCTCCTCCTTGGCTGTTGCCTAGTCCCCTTCTTTCTCCGGAGTTTTCTCACTTTGACCAGCCTCCTCAAGTCCCAATTCTGGATGCACCGGTGATGGAGTCCGAGCAGGTAGGCTTCCCTCCGGTTCCGGTGATCCGCGACCTTTCTCACTCTCTAGAGAATCTTCGTATTGTACCAAGGGAGAAGTGTGTCTTTCCTCTGTTTCTACCTCAAGCCCGACAGCCTCACTGAACAATGTTCCTTCTTTGAATGGTTCTGCCTCTCCGCTGATTTCCTGCTCATCCGGATTCTCCGGTTCTAGTACGCTCTATGGAGGAGAGACAGGCTTGTCCTGCTCTTCAGCTAGCAATACTGGAGAAGAATCTTTTGGCTGTGGAGCATCCTTTGGGGAAGGAGTTCTGGATTTTCTGGTATACACCTTGGTCTTTTCACCTCCGGAACTCTCCACATCAACAACTGGAGGTTCATTCTCCGAAGCAGTTTGGTCTTTCTTCTTAGCCACCCTTGTAGTTCTGGTTTTCTTTGGTGGTGGAGGAGCATCCTCTCCTTCAGATTTCTCTGCTTCTTCCTCATTCGAGGACTTGCTGATTTTCAGAGTCTTCCACCTGCGTTTGCCAATTGGTTTCCTCTTTGTTACAGGCTCCGTTCCCTTAGGACCTCTGACTTTGATCTTGAATGGCGAGGTTTTAGCTGCTTTCCCTTTGGGGTCCTCTTCCCCGGATTCTTCAGAGGTGGACATGGGGTCGAGATTCCCTATCAAATCAAAAGTACAAGGCACATTAGCATTCTCCAACATCCAGACCTTATGCTTAATCCAAGAAAAAATAAATCTTAGCACTGGAGCCATCAAGTCTTCCAACTCTGTTACCTCAGGCTCATTCCAATCAATGTCTGCCACTGACCTGTCCTTAATGGGCTCATAAACATGGTCTTGGACCAGTTTTCCATCGTCATCCAGCTGATCTGGAATCAGCTTCACATTATACTGTCTAATGGTCTCTACAGGCAGCTGGGAATACCTTTTCTTCCTCGCATCAAGGTCATCCTTGATGTTGACCCAGTAGTCCTCCAAATCCTCCTTATGCCTGTATTCCCGGGTAGCCCTTTTCTGTGCCTCTCTGGTTATATCAAAGTTCATTCTCTTTGAATGGAAAGAGAATCCATATGCGACTAACTCCTCACCTGCAGTGTGAGCTGATTGGATGGACGGGCACATCTCCCCCATGCCAATCCCAAGAGGGAAGTCACCTCCAAAGCCAGTCTTATGCTTCTCCCTCTTCACCACTGCATCAAACTCACAAATTTGTCTTACGACCTCCAGTAGCACGATGTGATCAGTGGGATACCTGGGCAATCTATAAGGCGCAACTGGGCATCCATCAATCCGGAGATAAGTGAAGGTGGGGAACTGGATAAACCATGCCCCGTAATTCTTGATCAGCCCCTTGGCCCCATCGGACAATCTAATATGTTCTGCATTCTGAAGGGTCCGGGTAATGTGCATTGTAAAGGCATCATTGGCCCTCCTATAATCTCTGTATCCCAAATGTAGCTCCGGATAGACTTCGTAGATGATATCCTGCCCGATAGTTCCCGCCAGAGTCAGTCCCTTGTAAGGATATGAGATGGCTAGTACATACACGATATAGGAGGACATGGTGAACTTCTTCGACTTCAAGAAATTCCTCAGTTGTTTGTCTATTTTTGCACTGATGAGACCTGCCCAGTGATAATTTGCTCTTTGACTCATCTTGGTGATCACGTGGACCATCCAACTCTCCAATACTCCGGTAGTTTTAAGTCTGGCCACCCTGCTCAACAGTGTGATGGCATCATAGATATCCGACCTGAATTTCACCCTGTGCAACTGTTTAGGCAACTTGGAGTGGTGGGATTTTGGTTTCTCCAGCCATGAATTAATGATCTGTTGAGCCTTAACTGGCTCGTTCTCATAATATGTTTGAGCTGTGTCAATGTTTAAGGCACAGACCGAGGGGAGATCTGACATGCTAAAGGCCCGGGCAATGGAGGCAGGACTAAAATTTGCCAAGACTCGTCCCTCAATGCTGACCACCATCTATGTATCAAAAGCGTACTGTCTAGCACACTCCAAAATCAACTCGTAGCACTAGACCGCTGGAGGGAACCCTGCCACATGCCCCAATCCTGAATTCATCATTCCTTGCCTCAAGGCTGATTGGTCATTCTCAGCTGTTCTTTGTTTGAACTCCTCGTACTGCCATGCACGAACATTGGTGTCAGATATCTCAGCCCACACAGAAGATATCTTACTTTCTGGAACCTGACTCTTCATGTCTAATCTCAATCTCTCTGTCTCAGAAACTGAAGATGCCCCTGCACCACCTTTGGACTTCCCAGCAGTAGCCTTGCTTGATTCGGCCTGCACATTCAAGAATTGTCATTAGAATCCAATTATTAAGCTCATATCAATCCAAAGGGTTAGCACACATCATATAAATCCATTAAAATCTATTGCTAACTACTAATCCATCGGGATTCGGAGAAATCAGACAGTCCGGAAAAATCTTGCAATCCGGAAAAATACCGTCGGGGCGGAATTCTGGAGGAATCTGACCCAGACGGATTCCTGCTGCCAAAGCATTGTTAGCCATATAAATCATTAATACGCTCGAGAAATCAAAGGATAATCGTTAAATTTACTCGTTGGCAACAAGAAATAAGCATTAGACATTCATTCCATTAATCCTATCATCGAAATATCAAAATAACGAAGCTAGACAGGAAATCCGGAAAAATCCGGATGGGACAGATTTCCACGGACAACATAAAATGCACTAGGAATAAACCCAACCCGCGGAATGAGCCCAAACTGGGAAAATCCGAGAGCAACGAAATTCCGCGATGGTCCTCGAAACCCGAAAAATGGCGAAACGTGCACCAAGACCCGAACGACCGTAGGATCTCCACCACCTGAGCCCAAATGACCCCGAAACTAGCAATAATCAACAATCTCAAGTATGCAAAGGATCCCAACTCCCAAAAGCCCTCAAAGGATGGATCCCCGCGCTGAAACGATGATGCCCTAAATCAAATGATCAAATTTCCGCCATTAAAACCAGAGCAAGCTTTAGGGTTAAAAATATCGGTTCAGGATTACCTAAAAGCCCTCTAATCCTCATAGGATGGGAAGCCAACATAGCACGGGACAAAAGTCGCTCAAGCACAAAAATAAAACCATCGTTCTAGCCGAAACGCCAAGGAAACCCTAATTTCGCATGGTAACACATTCGCGTCCGAAACAAACAAGCAGCCCGACCCAGAACGCCATCTAAAGGATAAATATGCAATCAAACGGACAAATGGAGCTCATAGGGCACGGGAGATGGGGCTCAATAATAAAAATGGATCAATCCCGACTGTATAAATATGAAAACAAAACCAAAATAAGGGCTGACCCCAAATTTAATAATACCCAGTGCAAGAAAACACCAAATCATCTCATAAGCAAACGGAAGGGCAATGGATACATACCATGGATCAAAGCAAACTAAATCTGAGCTCAGAAAGTCGAACACGAGGTAAACACGTCCAAGCAATGCAAATACTGGCACCAGAACTCAAGAAATCCCCGCGCAAACAAACCAAGATCAATCCCTCAAAGCTCAAATGAAAATCTCAATCGCCAGAGCAGTCAACAAGGAAGCAATGAACTTAGAATGAATCAAAAAATGCCCTAAATTCGACCTTATACCCGTCTGAGCAAAGGTACCTCAACCATTAATGCGCGAAAAGACGTTTCTGACAAGTCCGGAAACACGAGCCCCACGCAGAATTTTGGAAAATCCCATAATGCGCGGAAACACAAATTTTGCGGAAATGCAGAAACTGGGGAAATGAGAAAGACTGGGATTTTGACAGAATCCGGGAAAATCCGATAGGACCGGAAAATCCCGAAGTCAGGCAGAAACCCAGAATCGGAGAATCCTGCTAGAAACGGACAAGGAACCAGAGCCCGGAAGAATCCGCCAGAGGTGGAAAATCCCGGATCCAGGTGAAAACCCGGACTTGGCCCAAAACTCAATTTCAATCAATTCCAACCTCAGGGCAAGGGAAAGGCCAGCAAGACCAACATGTCAAGATCCTAAAATGATAAACCCAATAAAATCAAAGGTCAAAGACACTAAAAAAAGGGTCCCCACTCCAAGTGGGGCGTGTGTGCGAAAACTGTACAACACATAGTTTCCTATAGAATATTTAGCCTTCCTCTCTTTCACATAATTTTTTTGATAAGAAGTCTCTTGAAGATGTTGGTAGGGCATGTATTCCACAATCATGTAAAACATTGTTAGTATGCCAATCTACACATATAGAATGGTAAACATCAAAATGGTTAGAAAATTCAATATGTAATCTAGAACAAGTAGTGCGTATGTAATTTATCTTGACATAAAAAAGTTTAATAATTTCAAAATATCTTTGACAAAAGTTAATTTGAGGATAATCCTCTAGAAATTTACATAAAAACTATGTTTGATTTGTATCCAAAAAATGCTTTGAATGTGGCTCATAGTTTCGACTACCAATTCTCCTTCTTACCAGATGACTTTAATTCAGAGATGGCCTTATGTTATTCTTCCAATAGTCTTCAATTAGTGATCTCACTACTTCAACAACTAGTTTATCTTTTGATGGGAATCTCCTCAAGAATTCCCATAATTTAGTGGAATGAGTGTCCTCAATTCTTTAGTGCCTTTCAAGGGCCCTTGGTAAAAATTTTCTATTAATTGTCAATTGTTTGCTCATAGTTTTAATGAGATGATATTTTCTTGTTTGATTACTTACTAAAGTAGATGTAATGACACATCAGGTGACATTACTATATTTTGAGCATGAGGTCTTACCCACACTCTCATAAGCATCCATCAGATTCTTCACAATAGTATTTTCACTTGAAACATCCAATGTTCTCAACCAAAGAATCTTCATGATGGGCCTATACTTTATACTTTGCATAATTTGAACAAATAGTTGACATCTTGTGGTCTCATTTAACTTTTCAAAGAACAATCTCTGAATCTTATGAGAATATCTTCTACAAGTGCATTGTGGAATCCTATCTTCCATTGGCTATAAAATATTTCCATTAATATTAATCAAAAACTTTGGCTTTCTATGCAAAATTCTAGGTGGTGTTCTCATAGGTACATTCATCTCAACATTAGGAATTTCATCAATATTTAAATGAGATAGACTAGATGGCGTACCTTCAATCAAGGATAGAATAGATGACATACCTTGAGGTTGAGATGGGAATGAAGGCGTACCTCATTCCTTAAATGTGAGTGATGATGTACTCTCAAATTGAGATGCGGTAGATGGTGTCCCTACATATTCACTTGCAATAGATGGTGTCCCTCCATATTCACTTGTGGTAGAGGGTGTGTCTCCATCTACGATATTCAAATCTCTCTTAGCATGATGCTTTCACATTTGTTCCCTTTGTGCCGCCAATTCCATTTCTCTTCTTGATGGTTGAGGTTCCTCTTCAATTTGCATGTCTTCATTAATCATTTCCAATTTATTCTTTTCATGATGTTCTATCTCTCTCCCTCTCTCTCAACTATCTCCCTCCTAGCCTCCTCTCTCTCTATTAGGTCTCTCCCTCAAGCACCCTACCTACATAACTATAAAACTCTCTCTCCCTCTCTCTCCCTCCATCTCACACTCCCTATCTCTCCCACACCATCTCTCTCCCTCTCTCAACCATCGCTCCCACGCTACCTACATAAGTCCCTCTCACTCCAACCCCGCCTCTCTCTCAAGTATCTCCCTCCCACTCCCCTTCTCTCTCTATCTAATCCCTCAACCCTAAACCATCAACCCCTATACCCTCTACCCTATACATTGGACCCTTAACCCTAATCCCTCAACCCTCTACCCTAAACGCTCTACCCTGAACCTAATACTCTAAACCCTCAACCCTATAGCCTTAACCCTATACCCTCAATTCTCAACCCTCTACCCTATACATTGGATCCTCAAATCTCATCTTTCTTTCTCCTTCCTTCCTCTTCTCTCCTTCTCTCTATCTCACTTCTCCCTCCATCTCTCCCTCCCTCCATCCCCCCTCTCTACTGTAATTCCTCAGCCCTATATTCTCAACCCTTAAAACCTTAAACCCTCAACCTTAAACCCTCAAACCTTAAATCCTAAACCCTTAAGCCCTATACCCTCCATGCTCTTGACCCTTAAACCCTAAACCCTTAAGCCCTCAATGCTCAACCCTTAAACCCTGAATGCTCACCCCTTAAACCCTCTACCCTATACATTGGATGTTCAACTCTCATCTATCTGTATCCTTCCCTCCTCTTCTCTCCTTCTCTATATCTCACATCTCCCTCCATCTCTCTGTCCATCCATCCCTCCCTCTCTATTGTAATACCTCAACCCTATACCCTAAACCCTTAAACCCTCTACCCTCTACCCTCTTGACCCTTAAACCCCAAACCATGAAACCATAAACCCTCAACCCTTAAACCCTCTACCCTCTACCCTCTTGATTCAATACCATAAACCCTCAACCCTATACTGTCAATTATCAACCCTCTACCCTATACACTATATCCTCAACTCTCATTTATCTTTCTCCTTCCTCCCTCTTCTCTCCTTCTCTCTATATTACTTCTCCCTACATCTCTCCCTCCCTCCATCCCTCCCTCTCTATCTTAATCCCTCAACCCTATACACTCAACCCTTAAACCTTTAAACCCTCAACCCTTATACCCTCAACCCTCAACCATTAAATCCTAAACCTTTAAACACTATACCCTCTACCCTCTTGACGCATAAAACCCTAAACCCTTAAACCCTCAACCCTCAACCCTCACCCCTTAAGCCCTCTATCCTATACATTGTATCCTAAAATCTCATCTATCTTTCTCCTTCCCCCCTCTTCTCTCCTTCTCTCTATCTCACTTCTCCCTCCATATCTCCCTCCCTCCATCCACTCCTCTCTACCATAATCCCTTTACCCTATACCCTCAACCTTTGAACCCTAAAAACTTAAACCATCAACCTTTAAACCCTAAACCCTTAAACCATCTACCCTCTTGACCCTTAAACCCTAAACCCTTAAACCCCCAACCCTCAACCCTTAAACCCTAAACCATTAAACCATCTACCCTCTTGACCCAATACCCTAAACCCTCAACCCTATACCCTTAATTCTCAACCCTCTACCCTATACATTGGATCCTCAACTCTCATCCATCTTTCTCCTTTCTTCCACTTCTCTCCTTCTCTCTATCTCACTTGTCCCTCCATATCTCCGTCCCTCCATTCCTCCCTCTCTATCGTAACCCTTAAACCCTTAAATTTTCAACCCTTAAAGCCTCAACCCTCAACCTTGAAAGCCTAAATCCTTAAACTCTATACCCTCTACCCTCTAACTCTTAAACCCTAAACCCCTAAACCCTCAACCCTCAACCCTCAACACTCAATCCTTAAACCCTCAATCATCACCCCTTAAACCCTCTACCCTATACATTTGATCCTCAACTCTCATATATCTTTCTCCTTCTCTCCTCTTCGTGACTTAACTTCTCCTCCACTCTCCCTCCATCCATTCCTCCCTATCTACGGTAATCCCCTCAACCCTATACCCTCAACCCTTAAACCCCCAACCCTTAAACCCCCAACCCTTAAACTGTAAACCCTTAAACTCTCTACCCTCTACCCTCTTGACCCTTAAACCCTAAACCCATAAACCATCAACCCTCAACCCTTAAACCCTAAACCATTAAACCCTCTACTCTCTACCCTCTTGACCCAATACAGTAAATCCTCAACCCTATACCCTCGACCCTACATCCTGAATTCCAACCCTTTACCATATACATTGGATCCTCAACTCTCATATATCTTTCTCCTCCCTTTTCTCTCATTCTCTCTATATCACTTCTCCCTACATCTCTCCCTCCCTCTATCCCTCCCTATCTATTGGAATCCCTCAGCCCTATACGCTCAACCCTTAAACCCTTAAACCTTCAACCCTAAAACATTAAACCTTATACCCTCTACCCTCTTGACCCTTAAATCCTAAACCCTTAAGCTCTCAATCCTCAACCCTTAAACCCTCAACCCTCACCCCTTAATCCCTCTACCCTATACATTAGATCCTGAAATCTCATCTATCTTTCTCCTTCCCTCCTCTTCTCTCCTTCTCTCTATCTCACTTCTCCCTCCATCTCTCCCTCCCTCTATCCCTCCCTCTCTATTGTAATCCATCAACTCTATACCCTCAACCCTTAAACCCTAAACCCTTAAAACCTCAACCATTAAACCCTAAATCCTTAAACCCTCTACCCTCTTGACCCTTAAACCCTCAACCCTCAACCCTTAAACTATAAACCATTAAACCCTCTAACCTATACCCTCTTGACCCAATACCCTAAACCCTCTACCCTATACATTGGATCATTAACTCTCATCTATATTTCTCCTTCCTTCCTCTTCTCTCCTCTCTATCTCACTTCTCCCTCCATTTCTCCCTCCCTCCATCCCTCTTGCTCTATCATAATCCATCAACCCTATACGCTCAACCCTTAAATGCTTAAACCATCAACCATTAAACCCTCAACCCTCAACACTTAAAACCTATACCCTCTACCCTCTTGAACCTTAAACCATAAACACCTAAAACCTCAACCCTCAAACCTTAAACGCTCAACCCTCACCCCTTAAACCCTCTACCCTATATATTGGATCCTCAATTCTCATCTATCTTTATCCTTCCCTCCTCTTCTCTCCTTCTCTCTATCTCACTTCTCCCTCCATCTCTGCCTCCCTCCATCCCTCCCTCTCTACCCTAATCCCTCAACCATATACCCTCAACCCTTAAACCATTAAACCATAAACCCTAAACCCATAAATCCTCTACCCTCTACCCTCTTGACCCTTAAACCCTAAACACTTAAGCTCTCAACCCTCAACACTTAAACCCTAAACTATTAAACCCTCTACCCTCTACCCTCTTGAACCAATACCATAAACCATCAACCCTCAACCCGTAATCCCTAAACCCTAATCCCTCAACCCTTAAACTCTAAAGCCTAAAGCCTAAACCCTTAATCCCTCAACCCTAAAACCTTAAACCCTAAACCCTCTACCATATATATTGGATCCTCAACCCTAATTCCTCAACCCTATACCTTCAATCCCATACCCACAACCCAATACCGTAAACCCTTAACCCTATACCCTCAATTATCAACCGTCTACCCTATACATTGGATCTTACACCCTCATCTAGCTTTCTCCTTCCATCCTATTCTCTCCTTTTCTTTATCTCACTTTTTTTGGAAAGAGACACTACACAAGTCATCTGGTGTTGTCATTGATGGAAACCCTAGTCAGTAATCCTATCCGAACTTCAGTATTTGCTCGTACTGAAAGTCAAATTGAAGATATGTATTAACCATCAAAGTTGAAATAGGACATCCGACAGAGTTGTGTTCATCGATTCATAAGTAATTTCCTATTATCTTTTTGAGTTGTGGATCTCAGGGAAGGTCTTTCGATGTATGGAATATGTTATCCTTGAAGCATAGAGCTTAGTATTGATTGGTGTGCAAATTAGAAGATCCGGTGTTTTTATTCTCAGTCTAACAGTGCAAAATGGCTGGCTAAGTGAATGTAGTGTGTTGTGGATCTTCGAGGAATAATTTTTGAAGGTGTTTCATGTTTGAGATTTTTTTTTTGGTCCTCACTATGTTTTGGCTGATTTTGTATGATTCACATTAATAATTGTTTATGGATTGAGTCAACAATTTGTACATGTTTTATATTTTGTTGAAGCCGATATGTGGTTGATGAAATTTATTGACACATATATATATATATAAGTGACTATTCATATCATTTTGAGGTTTGTTGATGAGTGTTACGATGTTTTGTGAAAGTCAGAAGGATTGTAGATCGATTGTGTGTAGTTTCACTTGAGCATAAAAAGATTTGTGATTCAAATTAAAGCAAACAAAGTTTTTAGAGTAGAATCAAACAAAGTCTGAAGAATGTGATCTATGAGCTTAAATGGAACTATAATGAGGCATTAGTAGATGCTAATTTCATAGTTCATCCACTCCAAATTTTTTATCTATTTCTATAAGACAGTGAGTCTTCTTTTGGGAAGTAAGCCTTTTTGTATCTAAGCAGTGAGCTCTAGGTAGTGTGCCTGAATGCATGTGCATTCCCCATTTGTAAACACTTATTTTGAGTATACTCATATTGTGGATTTACCTCCACCATTGTTTCCCCCTAATAGGGTTTCCACTTTAAAAAATGCCTGTGTTGGTGTTGTGGTTGATTTCTTTGTGTTCTTACATCTTTCTTCTGGTTCAATGCTATAAGTGGCTTAAAGAACAAGTTAATAAAGTTAAATTTTGTAGAACACTGATTCACCCCCCCTCTCAGTGTTCCTTGATTCCAAAAATTAGTATCAGAGCCTAGTTCCTCAGAAGAAGTTTAAAAGCTTGGGAAAGATCTGGGAAAGTTATTCAATGGATTCTGACAGTCTTCAACAACAACTTTTGGTGGCCTAGATGATCTTGATCAGTTCAAATATGAAGTCTGGGAATTGCAAGAAAGTCTCATGAATGTTAAGAAATTCATTCAATCATTGAAAGATCAAGTCAGTAAGTCTAGGGAAAAGAGAAATGAACTTTCTGATCAACTCAAGTAGAAAGAAAGTAAAAGCATGGAAGATGAACACTTGAGTCAAGCCTTGAAGAGATTGAAGAAAAAAAGAAGAATGAAGAGAATCTTACTCAGTCTTTGAAAGAAAAATCTAAAGAATGTAATAGAATTAATGATGGCTTCAATTAGTTGAAGCTTGAATTGCAAAAATCCTGAAACAATGAAGAAGAGCTTGAAAGACAAATTGTTACTCTTAGGGATTAACTTACTATTGCAAATGAATACAAGGAGAAGTTCAAGATTAGCTCAGCTAAGCTTGATGAACTAATTCAAAGTCAGAGGACTGGAAGTGACAAGCAAGGTATTGGATATGAGAAAGGAGAAAGCTTCGGATCTGGTCAAAGGAAATTTAGGTAAGGAAATCTGATGAACAAAGCTAGAAGGTATCCGGTAAGACAACCTAATGCTCAAAATTTCAATGGATACTCTTTTTTTTGCAATAAATTTGGTCATATGGCTACTCAATGTAGAAGCATAATGAATCCAAGTGGTCCATCATTCTCAGGGTAGTGTTTCAATTGCAATAAGTATGGTCACAAGTTAATTGAATGTAAAAATATGTCAAACAACTCTTTCAATAGAAATGTTAGATGTTATGCCTACAATAGATTTGGCCATATTGCTAACCAATGCAGATCAAGAGAAAATCAAAGGAATAACTAGTTTGGACAAAGAAATGTCATGTCCTATAATTGTAACAAATACGGTCACATTGCAAGATTTTGTAGAAGCAAGAAGGGTCTAGTAAAAAAAGGGAAAAACATGCAAAAGGACGATAAGGTAAAATGAAAAGTTACTACAGATGAGATCAGGAAGGAAATTAAGAATACATGGGTGAAGAAGAGTGTTTCTGATGCAGGAAATGATTCCACACCAGAATCTGGTATTGGAAATTCCTCCGAGAATTACTTTAAGGCCTCTGGCCTAGGGGGAGGTCTCAAGAAAATCCTTTAACCCCCTACCAGTAGTTGGCATGGGGATGTGGCAGATTGCAACAATTGCATTAGTGATCTACAAATGTTTTGGGAATAGTTGTGGATAAAATTTATGCAAAATTGAAGGTCCATAGAAGAATTTTCTTTCACAGACTATGAAAATAGGGTATCTAGAAGACCCGGGGGAAAAGAAGTTATTGTGACAAAAATTTAGGTGTGAAAATGATAAAAAGGTAATTCTATTCCTCATTTGTCACATTGCATTTCAAGAAGAAGAAGTTTGGAGAGATCTACAAGTGAATTTTGGTGAAGATAAAAGTCTGAAGGAAATTCGGTGATCAAACCCTAATCAGGTGAAAGGTATTTATTTGCAAACTTATAAATTTGAAAATTTTCAAAATGGTTGCTCCATTGGTGTGGATCTCAAGGATAGACCCCATCCAAAATTCAAATCGCACTCGTTCAAATCCATTGAGATAGAACCATTAGGTGCATTTTCTTCTATTTCGTATGATTTTTTTCACATTGAAGATATTAGGGCATGTATTCATGTGAATGTTGAGGAGTTCAGAAGTTCCTAGTTGTTATATTTGTATAGAAATCACATTGTGGGAGAAGTTCTTTGTGTAAGGCCTGAATTTAAGACTTTGGTGGAGAAGTTCACGCAAATTGTGAAGTTTCCTATGTTCAACAATAATGAATGGGTTCGGTACATACTAAGTTGAGTGAATTCCAAGTTCATGTGGTTAATTCATCCCTTCAAGATCGCAAAGGAAGCTATAAGGATTGTTATAGGTTTGAATTCATTCAGTGGGTTGCCAACATTGAAATCTATGAAGAACCAGACAGTCACTGGGGCAACCGGTTCAGTTTTAGACAAGATAGCCATGACAATTACCAACATCATTGAAGTGGATGCAAGAATTTCTTCTATGGTTATTGGTTATAAAGTCTATCACTCTAGCTAGGATAACTTTGTATCTAGTACTGCAATCTATGCAGCTTATCAAATGGTCAAGGAAAATGTAGAATATGACCTATGTGAATTACTCCAGGGCCAACTAATTGAAAATCTTGGAAAAATCATGAAGGACGAGAGGAACTCTTTCAAGTAAATCTATTGTCATGTCTAATCTTCTATTTCATGAAAGAAGTTTCGGGAGTAGGTAAAGTGCAATGGCATGGTGATAAACCTGTAGTTGTTCAAATCAAAGATATCTTATACAAAATTGGTGACAACAAAGCAAGGAAAACTACTATCTGGGGTTATTCAAAATCTTTCAGAGTGAAATGAAAGCAAGGGAAAGGATTCCTAAATCTATTGTGGAAAAATACAAGGACACTGTTTGCTTCATGGTTGACATTGATTAGTGTTTAATGGAAACTTCTAAACCTAGAACAATTTAGATAATGCCTATGGGATATGATGTTGAAGAACACATTTTGGAGTTGTATGCTCAACACTTATTGAGTAAACCACATGATCTGATAGAAGAAAGGTTTGGTACCTTTGAAGAGAAAGATATGAAAGTGCATGAACAACTGAAGAAGCCTATGATAGTCTGGAAGGTAAGAAAGGAAGCTGAAGCTTTTGCACAAAGAATGGGCATATCAGTTGAAGCAGTAAGGGAAGCTAGGTGGAAAAGAGAACAAGTTGAAGAAGGAGATCCTAGTACAACTGAGTCTGCTAGTCTGGAAGCATCATCTGCTAGAACTAGATCTACAAGGAGCTTTGCGCTCTCATCCGGTCCTGCAAATAAATCAAGTCTAGTAAAAGCTCAAGTCAAGATATTCGGTAGAGAAGGAAAGAGGAAGAAGTATAAAGTCACAAGAGTCTATGTTGTTGTTGATGAGGATGAAGAAACTGAATTTGATGAAGAATTAAGGGAAATCAAGCATAAGGGCACAAAAGCATCAAAAGTCTCTAAGGACAAGCCCTCTAGTGAAGAGAAAGCAAAGAAAAAGGTGAAAACTGATGGATCAGGTATGACTATAGAGGAAGTGGAAAAATCCTTAATCAAAGATGGTAATCTCAAACCAATTTCTAAATGGTATGACACTTTTGGTAGTGCCGGTTGGAGAACTCTTGAAGAAGCCACAATAAATTATTTGAATGTTTTCAATACGACTCTCATAGAAATAATGTCAGAGTTACGAAAAGGGTTATATGAAGTCTTGGAAATGAGGAGAATTAACGCAATAACTAAAGAAGAACAAATGAGAGAATGCATACTTGTTGATCTGTGTCTGGTAATGTCAATAGAAGAAATGAAGAAGATCCTAAATGATGCTAAAAATTATTTTAAGAGAAAAACAAGGGTGAATAAGCTTATGATCGGATAGACTTATGAAGATGCAAAAGACACTGAGAAAATTCTTAAGGCAGTTCTATTGAAGAATAGGTACAATGTTGTTTCTGAAGAAGCTCATGATGAAGATGCTCCATCTGGTTTAGTAATTGAAGAGGGAAAGAAGACACATTTGAGGATACTATGAATCTTCTAGACATGCAAGAAACTGAAATTCCTATGGAAACTGAAGCTCCTAAAGTTGAAGAGTTAGAGATTCCTAAAGCTAAGCAGGAATCTATGATTGAAGAAAAGAAGGTTGGGGAAAAGGAGGTTGTTGTGGAAGCAAGAGACACTCCAAAGGTAGTAAAGGAGTTTTTCAAAGAACAACATGAGGATTTTGACCCTGAATTGGTTGAAGGTCCTATCAACTTGGCCACTCTATCTCCTATTTAGAAGCTAAAGGTAGCATCATTTGCTCAAGCCAAGGCAAGGGAGGAGATAGTGAAATCTCACATTAAGGATAGTGAGTTGACAAGTCTTGCATCTGGTATCTTGGAGAAGATCATGCCTACACATGTCAAGGAATCATCTGATTCTCCATCCAGTCAGCTGAAGAAACTTATCAACTCTGTAAGTACTCACTTTGAGTCTCTTGAAAAGTTGGCTGAGGATAAGGTGCATAAAGAATTTGATGCTAATAGGTTAAGTAGATTGAAGAGTATGATAGCTAATGACAAATCCTTATTAGCTACCTATGTAAAGAACATTCAAGGTGCATTATCTAAGGGTGGAAATATTTACAAGTCTTGCTTATCTTTGTCTAAATTCACTGAGGTCACTGAGAAGAAGATTAAGGAATATGAGAAATAGTTAGTAGATATTTCTCAAGCCTTTGATCCTCTAACCATTTCTATGAGTAAGCAAGAAGGTCAAGTTATATCCCTACTTGAAAAAATTAAATGTTTGTAGCATGAAGAAGGAAAAATTATTGAAAGGGTATGTGAGCTCAGAGCACTAATTGGTCCTAAAATTGAGAAAAAACTTAGTGCATTGAAGGAAGCTTTGGGTGCTATGGATGTCAGTGATCCGAAAAATATTGATTCAGTAGAAATGCAATCTTACCTATGTTGTGGTCACATGACTATTTTGGATAGTCTCAAAAAGGGTTGGGACACTAGTTTAAGCCTGTTGAAGAACAATTTTGTAGATATATTCAAGTTCATGTAAGTTTTAAAAGTAAGTTTGTACATATGTAGTTTGTTCATAGAAGTTTTGTATGATTTTTGGTATGTGGATTCCCGTCTTTGTCATTGATGTCAAAGGAGGATAGTAGGATAGTGAAAAATGTCATATTCATCTTAGCGGGAGTTGTGTTTTGAAGTTTTGAGGATTGCAGTGTATTCATGTTGGTACTGATTTTGACACTTAGTCAATTTTCACTAAGTGTTGCCATCAATGCCAAAGGGGGAGATTTTTGGCAAGAGACACTGCACAAGTCATCTCATGTTTTCATTGATGGAAACCATAGTCAGTAATCCTATCCGCACTTCAGTATTTGCTCATACCAGAAGTCAGATTGAAGATATGTGTTAACTGTCAAAGCTAAAACAAGACATCCGATAGAGTTGTGTTCATCAATTAATATGTAATTTCCTGTTATCTTTCTTACTTGTGGATCTGAGGGAATGTCTTTTGATGTATGAACTATGTTATCCTTGAACCATAGAGCCTCGTATTGATTGGTGTGTAAGTTAGAAGATCCAGTTTGTTGATTCTCAGTTTAATAGTGCAGAGTGGCCGACTAAGTGAATGTAGCATGTTGTGGATCTTCGAGGAATAATTTTTGAAGGTGTTTCATGTTTGAGCATGTTGGTTTTGGTCCTCACTATGTTTTTTTTTACTTTGTATGATTCACATTAATAATTGTTTATGGATTGAGGCGACAGTTTGTACATGTTTTATATTTTGTTGAAGTCGACATGTGGTTGATGAAATTTCTTGACGTGGATATATATAAGAAATTATTCATATCATTTTGAGGTGTGTTGATGGGTGTTGCAAAATTAAGAAGGATTTTAGATCAATTGTGCACAATTTCACTTGAGCAGAAAAAGATTTGTGATTCGAATTAAAGCAGACAAAGTTTCAAGAGCAAAATCAGATAGAGTGTGAAGAATGCGATCTATGAGCTTAACCAAAACTATAATCATGCATTAGAAGATGCTAATTTCATAGTTCATCCACTCTAGATTGTCTATCTATTTCTGTAAGACACTAAGTCTTCTTTTGGGCACTAAGCCTTTTTGTATCTAAGCAGTGAGCTCTAGGCAGTGTGCCTGAATGCATGTGCATTCCCCATTTGTAAACAATTATTTTGAGTATACTAATATTGTGGATTGACCTCCATTGTGGTTTTTCCCCTTATAGGGTTTCCATGTAAAAAAATCCTTGTGTTATGGTGTTGTGGTTGATTACTTTGTGTTCTTACATCTTTCTTCTGGTTCAATGCTATAAGTAGCTTAAAGAAGAAGTTGATAAAGTTAAATTTTGTAGAACACTGATTCACCCCCCTCTCAGTATTCCTTGATTCCAACAACTTCTCCCTCCATCTCTCCCTCCCTCCCTCCCTCCCTTCCTACCCTAATCCCTAAACACTAAACCCTCAACCCTTAATCCCTCAACCCTAAACCCTCAACCATCACCCTTTAAACCCTCAACCCCTATACCCTCTACCCTATATGTTGGACCCTCAACCCTATACCCTCAACCATATACCCTCAGCTCTTAAACCCTTAAAACCTCAACCCTCAACTCTTAAACCATAAACCGTTAAACCCTCTACCCTCAAACCTAATCCTTCAACCCTATACCCTGAACCCTTAAACCCTTAAAACCTTAAATTCTATACCCTCAACCCTCAACCCTCAACCCTAAACCCTCAACCCTCAACCCTCAACCCTCAACCATTAACCCTCAAACCTTAACCTTGAACCCTGAACCCTGAACCCTCAACACTTAATCCCTCAACCCTAATCTATCAACTGTTAAACCCTTTAAGTCTCAATCCTCTACCCTATACATTAAACCCTCAATCCTCAATTCTCAACCCTCCACCCTATACATTGGATCCTCAACCATAATCCCTCAACCCTATACCCTAAAACCTATATACTCAACCCTATACCATTATCCCTCAAACCTAATCACTCAACCCTAAACCCTTAAATCCTCAACCTTATCCTTGAACTCTTAAACCTTTAAACCCTCAACCCTTAACCCCTCAAGCCTTATATTATTAAGCCCTTAATCCTCTACCCTATACATTAAACCCTCTATCCTATACATTGGACTCTATACCCTCAAACCCTATCACTTTATCTCTATTTATTTGTCTCACCACTCTATCCATCTCTCTCTCCTACACTCTCTAATTGTCTCTATCTAACCTCTCTCTCTTTCTATGTAACTCTTACTCAATCACCCCCTACCACTCTCTCTCTCTCTCTCTCTCTCTCTCTCTCTCTCTCTCTCTCTCTCTCTCTCTCTCTCTCTCTCTCTCTCTCTCTCTCTCTCTCTCTCTCTCTCTCTCTCTCTCTTTTTAAGACCTTAAATCCTCAACCTAAAAGCTCAACCCTCAACCCTAAATCCATTAACCCTAATATCTTAACCATCATGTCTTAAACCCTAAACTATCAACCCCTATACCCTAAACCATAGACCCTCACCCCTTAACCCTTAAACCCTTAAACCCTCAACCATTAAAACCTCAACCATTAAACCCTTAATCCTTCAACCCTCTACCCTCAATCCAATACCCTCAACCCTATAGGTCCTCAACCCTCTGGCCTCAATTCTCAACCCTCTACCCTATACATTGAATCCTCAACCCTCATCTCTCTCTACCTCTCTACCCTAAGCCCTCAACCGCATACCCTCAACTCTTAAACCATTAAAACCTCAACCCTAAACCATAAACTCTCAACCCTCTACCATTAACCCAATACCCTAAACCCTCAACCCTAATCCATTAAACCTTAGCCCTCAACCCTTAAACCCTCGACCATAAACCATCAACTCTCAAACCTTAATTCCTCAAACCTAATGCATCAACACTCAACCATTAAACCCTAAACCCTCAACCCTTAATCCCTTAACCCTCAACCCTCAAACCTCAACCCATTAAACCCTAAACCCTCAACCCTTAATCCCTCAGCCCTCAACCCTCAACCCTCAGCCCTTAAACCCTAAGCCCTAACCCTATACCCTCTGCCATATACATTGGACCCTCCAACCCTAATCCCTCAACCGCCCTCTCCTCCTCAACTCAATACCCTAAACCCTCAACCCTATACCCTCAACCCTTAAACCCTCAACCATAAACCATGAACCCTGAACCCTGAACCCTTAAACCTTAAACCCTTAAAAAATTTACCCTCTACCCTCTACCCAATAACCTATACCCTCAACCCTATACCCTCAACCCTTAAAATTTCTACCCTCAACCCTTAAACTCTCTACCCTAAACACTCAACCCTCAGCTCTTAATCCCTCAGCCCTTAATCCCTAAACCATCAACCCTTAATCCCCAGCCCTGAAACCCTCAACCCTCAACCCCTCAGCCCTTAATCCTCAACACTAATCCCTCAGCCCTCATCAAGCCTAATCCCTCAGCCCTCAACACTTAAACCCTAATCCCTCCCCTAAACCCTCAACCATCTACCCTCTACCATATACATTAAACCATGAACCCTCAATTCTCCATTCCCCCCTGATCTCCCTTACCTGTCCAACCATCCATTCCCTCATCCCTCCAACTCTTAAAACCTTAACCCATAAACCTTCAACCATAATCCTTCCCCTTCCAAGCCTCAACCCTCTACCCTATACATTAAACCATCTACCCTATATATTATACCCTCAACCCTAATCCATAAACCCTATACCCTCAATCCCTATCTCCTCTCTCTCTCTCTATCTATCTCACCTCTCTTTCCCTCCTCTCTCATACCATTCTAATTATTTGTATCTACCCTCTCCCTCTTTCTATGTACCTATCACTCAGTCCACCACTATCTCTCTCTCCTCCCTTAATCTCCCTATCCCATCTCCATCTATCCTGTTTCTCTCCCTCTCTCATCCCTTAGGTCTCCCCTCCCCCCCCCTCCTATGACCTACATAGGGGCTCTCTCTATCCATCCCATCCTACCTAGATAAGTCCCTCACTCCAACCCCCTCTCTCCACCCTCTCTCTACTCTTGGGTCTCCTCCCTCTCTCCCTCTCTGTCACTCCCTCTCCCTCCTCTCATCCTCTCTTTCCCCCTCACCTCTACCTAGATTCTCTCCCCCTCTCTCTATCTCCCACTCTCTCTTAGGTATCTCTCTCTCTCCCACACCCCCTCTCTCTCCCTGCCTCTATCCCTCCCTCCCTACCTAGATGAGTCCCTCTCACTCCAATATCTTCTCTCCCACTCCCTCTCTCTTAGGTCTCTGCCTTCCACCCCCCCTCTCTTTCTTTGGTCTCTCCATCCCTCTCTCCCTCCCACCCTACCTATAAAAATCTCTCTCTATCTGTAAATTCTCCCTCACTCTAAATACATACATATATACATATAAGAAAACATACATACATACATGCATACATACTGTGAACCAATATCCTAGACCTACAAGAACACAACAAATGAACACATTATCCGATCAAAATGCAATTCAAGATAAAGATTCACCATAAAATCCATTAATATAATTCAAAATAGGAAATGAATGCAAGAAATGCAATGGAAAAGAAATAAGAGAGATTAATCGTATTAAAATAATGCAAACTCTTGATCCTATGGGGGAGTTGGTTCCAATTTGATATGGAAATTGGCCCTTTCCCAACTCCTTTGCAAGATTTGATGATGAATGGTGATGGTTGTGATCCACTTGGTGATTGCTTCAAATTCTTTCCATGGAGAAAACCTACAATAACCTAGCTACAATTGATGGATTTTATGCAAATGCTAAAGCTTTAAGATGAAATTGAAGTATAATAACTTTGCTCAAATTGTGGATGATAGAAATGAAGGATGAGCTCTCTATTTATAGAAGAAAGTAAAGAGAGAAAAGGAAAAAGAGATGAATGTGGGACTAATCTTAAACCAATGAGAAGAAGCCACATTTCATCATGTGAATGGTTGAGGAATGAGTACATTTTGGAGAATGTGCAAAGAGGGGGGAGATTCAAATTCAAAAGATGGATTCAAGGATGAGGTGAAAGGTGAATTTAATGCCACATGGCTCAAGAAAAGGACATGTAAGAGATTTTAAATTCTTTGTTGGATGTACAAACCCTTTTGGAGTGATTTTTCAAATTTGGGGAATATTCCAACCATTGATGCCTTTTTTGAATGAAATAGGAGAATTAATAAATCAAATAAATTGATTTATTGTGCAAGTGGCAAAAGCTAGAGGATTTCACTAATTAGGATTAGCATTAATCATGATTTGATTAATTTAAACGATGTTAGTTGATTTGACCATTTTGAATTAGAATTTAGGATTTAAATAACTCAAAATGAGAAGAGAATGATTTAGACTTAGTTAAATAAATATTTTTTATTTATTTAACCAAAGGGGGTGATGTTAGATTAAATTAGATAAATGTTTGATTTATTTAATTTAATCAGATGAAATTTAGAGATTTAATCAAATAATATGGATTGTTTAATTAAACAAAGATAGGAAGATTAAATGACCTAGCTAATTACACAAAGACAGTGATTTAATTAAATTGAGGGATTTATTTAATTAAAAGGGGAATTATGGTGACTTTAATCAAATAAGGCTACTTGATTAAATGGTTAGACAGAGGGATAATTTTGGATGAAGCGATGTTAGTAGATAAAAATTGAGTGTGCGATATCAATCTGTATATTTTACATGTCTACACATATATACTTACATACATACATACATACATAGAATCTTAGATACATACATACACTAATACATACATATGTATACATATACATACATTGATACATACATACATACACTGATACATACACACATACACACATACATACATACATACATACATACATACATACATATACAGACATTGATACATACATACATACATACGTGTCATAAAAGCATACATAAAACATACACATATATAAATACATTTAATAGACTAGCTTTTAACACAAATAAAGAAATAATGCGAGTGCATTATAGGACGTTCGTGTTTTGTATTGCTTAGGAAAATATAGGACAAATGTAAAAAAAATGTCAAAACTATGAAATAACGCAAGCGTGTTATAACGTGCTCACGTTATTTATTGCTTTGGGAATCCCCAAACCTTAGGCTTGGTATTTTCTTTGGAATACCAACCCAAAGGCTTGGAGTGCCTTCCCAACATCCAAAGACATGATTTTGCAAATTCTACAATATTTAACATAATCGTGTTCATGTTAAGCATCAGGTTTGCACATTTTTCAAGGTTGAACAAATCAAACACCTTGGTAATGTGAGGCTCTCTATTAGCTATATAACAATGTAATTTTTTTAACATTTTTACAATCTTAAGCCTTTGATCTATAATTTATTTTGTTTGTGTGTCTATTTTTTAACAAAAAATAATGTTTGGTATTTTTTCTTTTATAAATTAAGTGTTCATCAAAATTTCAAGTTAATTACATTTTTAGAAAGTAGACTCCATTCACACATATTAAAAAAAATGATTTTCAATTAATTTCAAAATTTATAGGGGTAGCACGACCAAAATTCTATTTTTTAGGAAGTGTCCACTTTGAAAATTAGTAAAAAATCAAATATTCATTAAAAAATTATCAGAAAACTTAGGCATAAACTACATGTTGTTAACTAATTTCTCATTGAAGTGATTTTCAAAATACCAAAAAAAGTTAACCTTTTGAGGGAGCCACAAAATTCGCTACGTTATGTTTTTTTGACAAAAACAACACCAATTTCTGTGGCTCCCTCTTTTGAACTCCTTAATCTTAACCATTAAAAAAAAAATAGTAGTTTATAAAGTAGAATCAGAGCACTACGATCCTTGTTTTTGTTGCATCTAAATATTTTTAGCGTAACTATCCTCCATTTCATGTCCAAGGTTAGTATTTCCTGATTTTAGAAAAAAAGTGGCCACTTATGACCCCTTTTTGGTCCCCCATATTTTTGTACTTAACCAATCATCCATTCCAAACTTCTTCATCAATTCCTTAGCATACTTAGATTGTGATATGAATATAACTTTCTTTGATTGTCTGATCTACAAACCAAGGAAAAAATTCATCTCTCCAGACATTGAAATCTCAAATTATTTTTGCATTTTTTTTTTGTAAACCTTTTGCACATGTCTTCATTTCCTTTGAAGATTATGTCATCGACATATGCCACTACAATCAAGATTTTTTCTCCTTGAAATTTGAAGTATAGATTTCTATTTGTAGTACTTTTTTTGAATCCTTTCTATAACAAGTACTTATCTAACCTTGCATACCAAGCTCTAGGAGCTTACTTTAGTCCATACAATCCTTTCTTCAATCTATAGACCATATTTTCATATTCTGACAATTGAAAACCTTTTGGTTGTTCCATGTATAGCTCTTCTTCCAACTTAACATTCGTGAATGAATATTTCACATCCATCTGATATAATTTTCAATATTTATGTTCTACAAAAGCAAAAATTATCCTGATAGCTTCCATTCTTGCAACTAGAGCAAAATTTTCCTCAAAATCTATACCTTCAACTTGTGAGTAACCCTTACACACAAGTCTAACCTTGTTTTCAACAACTTTTCCATCTTCATTCAACTTATTCCTAAATACCCACTTCATACCAATCACATTCTTATTTTTTTGATCTTTCGACCAATTCCCAAGTCAAATTATTCTCTATTTGTTCTAACTCTTCCTTCATTTCTTTGACCCAATTCTCATCTTTGCATGCCTTAGTCACTTGTTTTGGTTCCACCTCAAAAAATAAATATAAATTAAGTTGTTTCTCTGTCATAACAACTGTTCTCATTGTTAGCACAGCTTTCTCTTATTTTCAATGATCTAATCTTCTAAATGGTTCTTCTCGACATACTTAGGGGTTTTAGGTTTCTTTTCTAGAGCTTCTTCCTCTTCAATTGTTACCTCTTTTCATTTTTATTTATCCTTTTCTTCTTCACTAAAAGGGGACTCATCAAATTCATATCCTTCTATTAGTACTGAACATTGATGTGGTTCTTCATCCAATTTGACACTTGCGTGCTCTAAAAAATATTCTTCAATCTCTTGTTGTAAGACTCCTACGACTTTCTTCTTGTAGAGTATCTAAGGAAGATTCATTCATTAGAACTTGTATCAAACTTTCCTAAGTTTTATTCATCTCTTCTAATATAACACTTGCTTCCAAAAAATCTAAAATATTTCACAGTAGGTGGTTTACAATACCATAACTCCTAGGGAGTCTTTGAACTATTTTCTCTTGCTTGAGCTTTGTTAAGAATGTTGGTGTAGTTAAATATGTAATTACAATTGCATAAGTTTACTTAGTAATTTAATTAATTCCTAGGTTGCATTCACTAGGTGATAGGTTATAATGGGACCTTGACCCTTAGTCACATGTTGAGGATATAAGATTTCTTCTAGAAGTCTTATCTAGAATTCACATTATCCTAGGTATTTATGTAGTTAGTTGTCACATGTCATAGCATTATGACACATGTCAACATCATGTTAATTACTATATCTCAACCTTTCCTATATAAGGAAGATGCTTGCACTCATTTGTATCATACTTTATCATACTTCATACCTCATCATGTGATAGGTCTTACTATAAAGCAAGCTGATATTATTGCATATCTTCTTGTGGAAGGTTTATCATTGTATTTGCAGGTGTTCTTGGGTGTTGAGGTAATCTTAAACTCTTACAAAGAATGTAGATTGCAGTATAATTTTATGCTCTCCAATAGACATCCAAAAGATTAGCTTCCCTCATCATTGTCTTAGCTTCTTCCTAAACTATTTTGTTTTCCTTTCCACAACTCCATTCTACTGAGTTCTAGGGGCTGACAAATCCCTTCTTATTCCATGATCTTGAAAAAAACTATTAAACTCATTTGAAGTAAAATCACCACCTACATTAGACCTTAAACATTTAATTTTCAATTTCATTTCATTCTCAACCATATACTTAAATGTTTTAAACTTTTCTAGAGCTTATGATTTTTCTTTGAGAAATGTAACCAAAGTGATTCTAGAATGATCCTTAATTAATAACATGAAATGCTTGTCACCACATGAGATTCTAGTTATGGTAGGTCTACATA
This sequence comes from Sequoia sempervirens, assembly GCA_007258455.2. Classification (NCBI taxonomy): domain Eukaryota; kingdom Viridiplantae; phylum Streptophyta; class Pinopsida; order Cupressales; family Cupressaceae; genus Sequoia; species Sequoia sempervirens. The sequence goes on along the minus strand of VDFB02256132.1, from coordinate 173,092,246 downwards.
GATCTGTATGCACTAACTCTAAGGGACCTATGGTAGAATATTCTTTTGTTATAAAATCTTGCCTTTTTTGCTTTCCAATTTGATATTCTTTACAAATTACATTGATAGGCCTTGTAATCTTTGGAAAATATCTCACAACATCACTAGAACTTATCCTTTCTAGGCTATAAAAATTAATGTGACCCATTATTCTATGCCATAGCCAACTTTCATTAGTTTGAGACATAAAGCACTTTGCACTAGTACCTTTGAGTTGATAGACATTACCTGCTATCCTTCTTCTAGTAGCAACCAAAATACTAGAGCTTCCTTTTCTGATTTCACAACCACCATTCTGAAATACAAGATTATATCCTTTGCTACATATTTTTCCTACACTTAGAAGATTATGTCAGAGACCCTTGACATAAAGAACATCTTCTACATTATGCTTTCCATTAAAACTAATTGAACCTTTTCCACATATATTAATAGATGTATCATCACCAAACTTAACAAGGCCACCATCATACTTTTCAAGCTTAAAAAACTTACTCTTATCACCTATCATATAATTTGAGCACCCACTATCAATAATCCAGTAATTCATCTCCTCCTTAACATGAAAAGTAGTTAACACAGTTCCTTCATTGTTATGATCTATTTCTTAAGCACTTTTCTTACACATCTTTCAAGATTAGTAAAATTAGTTCCAACATTTAGAGCCATGAACAAGCATTCATCATTGTCTTCATTCTAATAATTGGATTCTTCATCATAGGATACACCAATGTCCTTTTCAACATAGTAACTCTTCTTGAAAGATTTACCCTTATGATCCTTTTGTTTGTTATTGGTAACTTTGATTGGACATTTAGATGCATAATGACCTATCTTTCCATAGTTGAAACATATTAAAGGTAGCTTACCTCTATATTTTCCAATTACCTTTTTTAATTTCCTCAAAAAAATTGCTTCCACCTCATCAAGATCATTTGAATGTGACCCATCATCCTTTTCCACTCTGCAAGCTTTAAAAAAAATTTATTTGTTTGTATTATCTTGACCAAACTCTCTCATTTAAAAAGAAGTTAAAGGACCAAACATATAATCTCTAGAATAATGATCCAAATTCTGAGCTTCCTCAATAGTAAAAAAATTATGACTATAAGATTTAGGAAGAGTTCTTAATACCTTTTTCACAACTTTGCTTTAATCTAGCTTTCCACCAAGACTATTGATGGTATTGAAAAATTTGAATCTAAGCATGGAGGAAATTATATCTTCATCTTTAGCTATCCTTAGGGTTTCAAATTTGGATTTGTAGATCTACATCTTCACTTGTCTGACCTTTCCATCTCCTTCATAGATTGCTTCTATCTTTGTCCATAAATATTTAATAGACATGTAGCTTATAACCTTCATAAGTTCTAAATCAGTAATACCACTTAGGATTGCATTCCTTTCTTTTCTATTGTTATCATATGCCTCAATATCATCATCAGATGATGGTCCATTTGCAAGAATAGTATAACCTTTTTCAACAAACTTCCAAACACTAAATCCAAGTGAGACTAAGAAAGACTCCATCAAACAAGGGAGCTTTCTAGTAGGTATAATTTGTTCCATCAAACAAGGGAGATTTGACATCTTTCTTGTGTGCCATTTGGATCTACCTTAAGCAGTTAAGATTCTTTTTGGGAGAAACAACTCTGATACCAATTGTGAGATACACAAGACAATTGGGGGTTGAATTAGTTGTATACTTTTAAAATATAAAAAACCCTCATTAACATTCAGATGTGCATTAGTTCTGAGACCCTTATTTAGCATTAAACCCTGAACATGTATTAATGTAATGCAAACATATAAAGTAGTAATGAAAATGCATCAAACACATAAGAACACTAGATTTACTTGGAAAATACAATAAGGGAAAAATCACAGTGAGGATTAGCTCACTTATATATGAATTGCAACACTGAATACAATAAGGCTCAGTGCCAAGGGCTTACTACCTATAAAGAAAAGAAAGGCTCACTACCAGTGGCTCATTGCCAAAGGACTCATTGTCTAGAAAGAAGAAAGAAGGGATAGTTCACTACCAATTCGAATAGGTAATAATGCTTCTCTTATATGTGAATGGTACAGTTCCATTGAAGCACAAACAACTCCACAAACAAACTGAAATGTAGACACTATTTGCTCACTACATTAGGAAGTCATAAGCATTGAGGCTCACACTTAGATCAACATACTTGATCAATTTCACGCCTTTCAAATTACACACACTTCATACTTCATCCACACAACAATTCTCCTTGCATTTATATCCTCAATGACCCAAGACAATATAAATTTGGGCAGCCTTAAGGGAACGTATATACCTCTATCATGCAACATCAAATAGGGTGACACAAAACATTTCAACCATATAAAGAAGTGAAGGAAAACCACACCATTACTTAATTGTAACCCAAATATATACAAACAAGCTTATCAGTGCTTCCTCAATCAATAATTATCCTTTGCAATTAGTACTAGCATGCCAGGTTAGCCAAACCTGCACTAACACTAACAAGCGACTCCAAACACACCTCTCCAAGTGTAAAAACATCATGTAGACCACATATCAACACTCCACACTATTCATACAACTTAGAATATTCTAGAATCATCAAAATATTTTGCATGGCTACTACAAGCACTTGAAACTCAAGAACACCTTCATTTTATGCAACCAAACACACTGGCATAGACATCCAATACACCAAAAACTCTAAGGAACAACTCAACACTTGAAACTTCACAAGGAGGTAGATACAAACATAATATGCATGTTCCTAGATCTGAAACCTCCTAAACTTTACTTTATTGAAACACAAAGCACTCTCATTTCTCCCAGACACCTTATTTCACTAGACATACATACTATTAAACACATCTTTCACTACAGTATGATCTGTAACTTGAAACTTTGGATATAACACATATGATCATCACATTGAAACTGTATGGGAACATATTCAACTATGAATAAATGTAGAGAAAAAAATGGAAGACCACTTTGCCACATTGAACTCTCATTTATTCAAAATTTCTTTAAAATAATTGGAAACCAAGTGACCCAAACACATCAGCAACATTAATTATGTCATCCAACATTGATGATGGCTCAACAACATCAACAATCTCCCCCAATACAAGTCATATTAACAACCTCTACAACTGTCAATGACAACACTAATATTGTGTTGACATCAATACCAACAACTCCAATCGTAGGGGTTGACATCATCAACACCAACAATATTCCAACACTTTTTCCATACAAGGGGTTGACATCAATGAAAACACCCAACGAAGTTCACAAACAACTCCAACATCTCCAAACTTCCAACATATTGTTGATCTCTAAAGTTGATACTTAGTGTAATGCCTTGCATAACTGCCCCATTTTGTTTTCTAGTCAAAATTGGATCCCCTTGTGTTTGTTTGTCCTTGGTGTTGTTGTTTGGGTCTTAGGAGTTGTTCATTTTCCTCCTAAGTCCTTGTTCCTTTTATTTTCGCTGGATCAGGACGTGGGCCAAAACAAGACTTAGAACTTTGACAAAGTTCCTAGTCTAGATTTGGTTCCGGTCCTGACTCTATTTTTTTCCTTGTTAGCTTCTTTGTTGTTTTACTTATCTCGTGCTCTTGGGTTTGTTTTTCTCCCTTGGGTTCTCTTTTGTTCTCTTCTTCTTTATGTTTCTTTTCTCTTTTTGGGGAAGTAGAACTGGAACTGAAACTGGATCTTAAACTTTCCAAAAGTTCTAGGTCTGGGTTTGGTTCAGATCCCGCTCCCGTTTGTTTGCCTTGTGTTTTTTTCTCATTTGGTGTCTTGTTTTGGGATGGGCTTCATCCTGATCCTACTTCCCTTTGCTCTTTTGATTTCCTTGTGTTAGTGTTCTTTCCCTTTGTCGGGAGCGGGACAGGAGTTAGATTTGAACCTAGAACTTTGCAAAGTTCCAGGTTTGGATTTGGTTTTGATCTCACCACCATTCCTTTTTCGTCCTTTCCTTGCTGTTGGACTGAAGCTAGATCCAAAATGGAATGTGGAACTTTGGTAAAGTTCCTGGTTCTATCTTAACTCTTCTTCTGCTCCTGTTTTACCTCTGATGTACATGATGGTTGTGTACTCACCTTCACCCCAGCTCTACACCTAACCAACCACATTAATTGCATTAATTGGAACCTCCTCACAAGTGTGAAAAGGTTTTTTAAACCTTAATGAAAGATTATTTGGTTCATTACAATTATCCAAAGCGTCTTAATGAGCAAGAGAGCCAAAACAACTTAAAGAGGAGCACGATTTGGTTGTGGGCGAGAAGATCCCTATCGGTTTTCAACCCTTTGTGGTTGTGTTTCGGGGTAGGTGGTGTTTATCGTGTTACCTTTTGTGTTTTCCCATTTTTTTGTTCACTCTATTCTTTGCGTGTTCATAGGATTTGTCCTATGGATCTTTGCTTGCATCCATTTGTGTTTTGTTTGCATTCTTGGTTTTTTTGGGTTTCTCTTCCATTTTTCCATTTGTCTTTTTGCTTCCCCTATTCATTTTTTTCACGAGTCTGCTATCGTTTTCTTTGTTCTCGGTGGCGGTTCTTTTTGACTGTGCCCTAGTTTCAATTAGGGCTTCTTTTTGAAGGGTTCTAGTGTTTAAACTATTTTAGATCTTTCTCTTAACCTTTCTATTTTATTCCTATGTCAGTTTTATGGGTTTGATCATAGGGTTTTGATGCCCTAGTTTAAATTTAAATTGATAGGCCATACGAATTAGGGTTTTTGTTTCATTACATTTTTGTGTAGATACCTTAGCTAGCTTGATCCTAGTCCCGTTTGTCTAGGCGAAGTCGAGCTTAAATTCTGCCTCCCCACACCTTCTTTCTAACCAGAGTCCAAAATGATGTGGGCATGCGGGGAGGTTACATGACATAATAACCCGACCAAAATAACCCTGGATAGAATAACCCGGTCACAATAACCTAGGGAGAAAATAACCCAATATCATAATAACCCAAGCCGAAATAACCCGTGGTTAGAATAACCCATGGACAAAATATCCCCATAAGAATCTAGAAAAAGGAATTTTTTTTTAATAAATTACATGTATGTTGCTAAAAAATAATTATTATTCAAATTTTCAATTAAAGTGTCAAATTATGAGTGATGCCTCTTAGATAATCTAAAATGTTATGGTTGTCATAATCATCAACCAATTTTTTTAGTCTTTCTTTGTGTTCACGGTATTTTTTCCTACTTGGTTGCCTAGTGTATCCAACCATATATTTCTCTATTATATTCTCTTGGAGACTATTCTTTTTTCACTGCTTTGATGAATTTCCAGACTGAGTTGTGCGATGCTTGAAGCAATTCACTAAATCCTCTGTGCCATCCCTCAATAGTATTATTGGCTATGGGAAGATCATATTGAGTCGCTGAATAATAATTCCACATTGTGATTGGAAACCTGGGTGATCGTCTGTTGCCTCTTCTGGTTAGTCTGCCAATCCATGTGTCTTCAAAATAATCAATTATGGGTTGTAGGGTCTCCTCATGTTCTGTATAATAAGGAGATTGTTGAAGTGTTTCAAATGCATCAATTACGTCTATCTGAGGCACGAAAGATAATGCAACAAGTTTCTTGATCTCATATGCAAATACTTCATTGGCAATGTAACCCATGGTCATTTTACTTCTTCTCAGCTTCTTCCTTTCTTTACTTCTCTTAATTCTACCACTTTATATATATTCTTAATGCCTTTTCATTTATATCTTTTCATAATAACTCTTAATCAACTTACTCCCACGAAATTGCCTTTATTTTTATAATTATTTACCATTTTATAGGTTATTTAAGCATATTAAAGGTGTTTTAAGGCTATTTGAGGGGCATATAATGGATATATGGTCTAAAAATGACCTAAATAGCCCCTATGGTGCTTCACAATCATATTTATAGTTTATTTTATGTCATTTCTAGTTTACTAGCTTGATCTAAAATGACCATGGGTTATTTTGTCCATGGGTTATTTTGACCACGGGTTATTTTGTCTATGGATTATTATGACCCTGGGTTATTTTTTCCTTGGGTTATTTTGGTCGGGTTATTCTGTCCAGGGTTATTTTGGCCAAGGTATTATGTCCTAATACCGTGCGAGGAGAACCTACTTTGCCATGGTAATCCATAGTGGAACTAGAGCCAAAAATGAACTGGTCTAATGAATTTTTTCCTAAGTTTGGTTCCATAAATGATCCAACTCCTAGTAGGTTCTGATTTCAATTCCAGCTCTGATTTTGATTCTGATCCCACTAGCATTGGTAGAACCAGATCACTGAGCGATATGAAATATTGGAACTTTTGAAAGTTCTAGTTTCTAATCCGATCCCAGTTTCAGTTTCAATTGCATTATTCATTTCAACTCTCTGGTTTTTGATTTTCTCCTCGTCCTACTCTCGACAAGTTTAAAATCTTACTATGTATGAAGGGCTACGTAGGGAAGGATAGATAAGTATGAAAAGATAACACTTGTAATGATGATTCTCATACCTTCTATTGGTCTAATCTAGGGTTTTCTTGTAGGAGTAAACAATTTCAAGAGCATCTAAAGAGGTTTTAGAAAAGGGCAAGCTGCGGAAAGCTCAAAGGGAGTGAAACCAAAGAAGATAAAGGTGGAGCAATTTCCTTACACCTTGAGATATTAACACCAGGATGCCACTCTTACAGCCAACAAGTTAGATTCAGAATGGGAAGACATCATAGACACTAATTTGGGGCCATTCAACTGTGATGATTTATTTATAGACACTTTCTCAGAGGAAGTGATTGGGAGGGCTAAAAGAATAGCCCAATCTGGAATGGTACATGTCATTCTCTTCCCTCTGTTAGTTCAGTGCCCAAAGTTCATACTCACTGTAGTAGGGGCTTACAATCCTGCATCAAGGAAATGTGTAAACCTCCAAGGGAATCTTGTCATTGATCTATTTCCACAAATGATGATATTCTTGTTTAATGCACCTACCCCTAAGACCCCCAAGCAATTGAATGAAGTAGAGGAATTGCTATTATTTAATAGGGACAAGGAAGCTAATAGGTCCCACATGAATAAGAAGTGGTTGAAGACTGAAAAGAAGTCTTTAACTAAGGTTCCTGAACAACCCAAAAGGGGAGACTTCAGAAAGTAAATTGATGACTTAATCACGATGCTTTCCAAGGTATTTGGAAAGAAAGACTACATATTTTAAGGAATGGATGTCTCCATTCATTGAAACCAATTTGGATGGTAGGAAATAGTTTGATTGGGGCATGATCTTGTCAGATAACTTGCAAAATCAGATGCTTAAGATGGGGCATACAAAGAAGTTCTTCATGACCCCCTATGTTATATATTCACCTGCAAGGTTGGGCATATTCCTTGGATTGAATGCAATAAGCATATTAGGAGAAGCTCCTAGACAAAAGAAGGCATGGGAGTACTATGATCAGTTTACCCTACAAACATCAGAGCTATAGTATAGAAGGGTTAATGATGGATTCCTCTATGTCATTGTTAACTAGTTGACAGGAGATGCCAAATATAGGATGAGTAGAGAAGCTATGACTTTCATTGCTCAATGGGGACATTGGTATATCTTGTACCCCAAGTTCTCTTACTTTAGGTTGGTAGGTTTTGATGGACATCCTCATCGAGTACCGAGATGTTGTAGTGATAGGATCATTCTTATGGAGTTTATATATCAGGCTATTTGATTCAATACAAAGTTTTCCAATAAACACAAGCTAGGATGCCACAAATTTCCCGTGAAGTTGGGAGAATATTACTATGTTCACAATTTGGCTGCAAAGGCAGTGTGTGAAGAATTAAGTTACCCAAAGTTGGGATTGTATATAGCCTAGAAACACTTTGACTTGGAGCATAAGATGAATGGCTTGGCTCCCACCATTTTTGATAAACATTATAACTTGTTAGAATATTTTTGGATAGATTTGCAGGATGACTATGATGTAAGGAAATTGAACTATGAAAGGCTTACCATCCCACTAATGATTGAATATGGGGTAAAGAAAGAAATTCCTGAAACAATATCAAATGATGGTGTAGTTTTGGACCTTGGGTATGAAGTAGAGAATATAGGTACCAAGAAGTTGGACCCAATAAATTGGGATGAAGAGGAGTTCATATATATTAAATAAATTTCTATGATAGTGATGGATAGGAGTATCCAATGGGTGGTAATGACAATAAAGGATCCAAAAGCTCAAGCCTCAAAGAAGAGAAAAGCAGGAGGTACCCAAGATTATAGGAGAACCAAGAGGAGGACAACCCCTAAGGAACAACTAGAGTATTATCCTCCTAGCCTTGGAAGGGATGCTGATCCAGGAGTACCTACTCAAGACACCCATGAATCACAAGATGTAGAAACTACAATAGCTGGAGAAGGAATCTTATCTCAATCTTCTCTCTTGAAAGAATCTACTAAAGAAGTACCTAAAGGTAGCCTCCATGAGCAAGCTGAAACTCTTAAGCATACAAAGGTTGAGATACATGACATAGACACTGATTCAGAGGCCACACAATCAGATAATGAGCCTCTTGTGACTGCATCTGCTGAGGATATTGAAGATGTTGGGACCAAGCATGTCCTAACTCTAGAGGATCAATGGAAAATATTTGAGGATGCAAAGAAGGAGGTTGATGCCAAGTCACAAGCTGATGCACTTGCAAAACAACAAGAGTTGGAGGCTAGAGAAAAAACTAAAGTGCTAGCATAAGGAGAAGGAGGACCTCTTGCAACAAGAAAAGGAGACTAAATGGAAAGCTAATGTAGAGAAGGAGGCTCTCCTACAAAAGATTCATGATCTTGAAGAAGAGAAGGCCTGGAAAAGGAGAGAAAAGGAAGACCTTGAGGCCAAAGCCAAGGCTACAGAGGAGGCCCAAAGAAAGATTAAGAGGAGCTCTTACTAAAGAAAAGAGAGGTAGAAGAACAAGCCAAACATGAACGAGAAGTGACCAAAATGTGGGAGAGGGTTAAGGAATTAGAAAAGCAAAGAAATGACATGTTGGAAGAGAGGAGATTGGAAGAAGAAAAAGAGAAAGCTAAAGTTAATAGGCTAGCTAAAGAGATGGTAGAAAAGGAGCAACAACAAGAGGCTTATTCCCAACCTAAGGTAACACTTATACAACCCCTCTCTTCTATGACTTCATCTTCACCACAAGTGATCACTCCTCTTGCTACCCAAACATGGTTAAAGCTCAACTTCGAGAGGAAAGAAATAGTCCAACCCTAGCCCCTAAACTTGGATGATATGATGAAGGAGATTGAGAAGGACAGGCCCAAGAAAAAGGCTCGAGTCCTTCATTCAAGCAAATTGACAGATGCTGGAGAAATTGTAGTTGAATGTGCCATTCCCATGGTTGAAAAGGATAAACAAGAAATGTACTTGGGTGATTATCAACTAGGCACTGTGAACTTAGGGAGACCTACAAGGAACCATTAGATGGATCTCATTGATATTATAGCATCTTCCACTAAGTCAAGAATGATAAATTATAAGCAAAAGAAGGATGAGCTAAAAGATTAATTGGATCAATTGCATAGGTTCTTTAAGGACCTATCCTCTCCTATTTCTTTGCAGTCTACTACTCCTGAGACACCAACTTTCTTCAGTAAGAAAGAAGTTGATGAACTTGTTGAAATGAGAAGTAAAGTAGGGATGTTTGATAGATGGACTGATTAGTTGAAGCAAGAGGTAGAGTAACTGCTTGTTGAATGTCATAAGACTCATGAAGGTGCATGGGAATCAATGAATGGGATGACTGCATATGCTGAGACCCTCTGGAAACAAGAGGTAGAATACATAGAACACGTTAAGAGATTGAAAGAAATCAATTATCTACCTCAACAAACACTTCTAGAACAATCCATCTTTGAAGAAGGTAATGTGGATTTTATTGATAAAACTATTAACATTATGAAATTTTTGTCTTCATTTATTTTTGCACATAGGAATGAGGTGCAATAGGTTGGGAAAGATTTGGTAGATCAAATTGTGGAACTAGAGGCAATTATAGCCATGATTGTGAATGAAGATGTCCCTGTAAAGGATGGTTTCCCTCTTGATGAACTAAGGAACAAATGGGATAATAGATTCCAAGAGACAATACAAAAGGGAGATGATGGTGATGATTTTTTAATTGATAGGTTCATGGATATAAAAGAGGTAGTAAAGATTGATTGGAAGGAGCTTGCTAAGTTGGAAGATATGCAAAAGTTTACCTCTACCGAGTTGAAAAGGATAAAATTTGAAGAAAATTGGGTAGATGGACCAGATTTAGATATACTTAAACAATTATTGGATACTTATGATGAATATCTATTTGAGTAGAAGAAAAAGGAGTGAAGTGGGTATGAAATATGCTTTCTGAATGAAGCATCAAATGATACAACCAATTGGGTAGCTCTCTCCTACTTTTTAGGGTCATGACACAAGCTCAACTGAGGATCCCCAGTAGTTCGACCTTCTCCCTTTGCATGCATATTTTGATAAAAAGTCATCAATTGTTAACTAAAGATCATAATGGACAATTATCTCATATAGTTCCAATGGCTCCTTGATTTATGGATCTTCATTTTTTATGAGAGAAATTAGTGTTGAACTTGTCTATATGTAGAAATTCTCTCCATATTGTAAAGGTTAGCTAATTGAAGTAAAGATGAGCTGCCTAAAGGAATATCTAGGATATTTTTATAGTTCTTAGAATTTTTATAGTTTTATGCAAAGATACTCAAGCATTTTTATAAGTTTTAAGTACATTTTATGTTATTTTTAGAATTAGTTTTAATGGTAATGTTAATGAACAATAGTCATTCATATTCTAGTGAGTTTTGTTTTGCATAAATGTCTCTTATTTGAGGAAAATCAATAGAAGATTCTAAATTTGAGGCTATTTCATTGAGTTATTTGTGAATGAGATCTCTTTGTGTTTATTGATTTGTGAATTTTAGTAATGAGTTGGTGATGTGTTCTTGTTTGATTTTGAAGTTTAGTGACAATGAATGATTGTCTTGAATTTGCACTATGAATGAATGCAATGGTATAGGTTGTTTTGTGGATTGTATCATTTTATGGTTTTAGTTGTTTGAAAGAAATGCTCATTGTGAAATTAATATGTATAAATTAAAGGAGATTTGTATTTATGCTTTGTTTTTATAAGTTTTGTTCTATCTTTTGATTTTTATTTACACCCTCCAAACGTTAGATTAATTTCTATTATGCAGTTTGTATCCCTTTACCAGCAAGCCCCTTGAACATTACAGTTGCATAGGCTACTGAATGACACCAACACAATTGAGAACCAACTATAAAGTCCTTGGAAGATAGGTAGTTTTAGATTTTTTATCTATTTCAAGAGAAATAGAGTAGAAATATTTTGTTTTAACATTGTTGTGTTACATTGACCATCAACACTTAGGATATACAGTTATGGGAAGTTCTAAAAATGGGGGACTAGAATGCACTCTATAGAATGACCTTTGAGATTTTAGAATTCGACTCTTCACTTAAATAATAGGGGGAGGAAAAGGGGAAGAAAATAAATAAAATGCATAAAAGTAGCCTATTCTAAGGTGATCCACCAAAACATGTTAATGTTGTTTCCCATCATACAACATATTATAATTCTAGTCTTATGATAGTTTACAAAAATATGAAAAAGTGCTAACATGATCCAAAATTTTGAATATGTGAAACTGAAATTATAAAAGCTAGTCACAATAATCAATCACTACAATTTCTCAATGAAAGCATAGAGCATGATTAGATTTAGATAGAGGAAGAACAATGCACAACAAAGGAAAATAGAGTACAAAATTATGTATTTAATCTTTCTCATATAAAATAATTGTTGAGGTATGAGAAATTAAAAAATTTAACTATTCCTTCTAAGTATTTTTATGAAAAGTGATGAGCAACCACCCCTAAAACAATGCCCCTCTAGGATTAAATATGAAAACCTACCTGACAAGATGGAAACTATAGAAATGGAAAAGATTCCCCACTCCTAGACCCATGAACCTTGTCCTCATCAAGACCATCAAAATGGCCATCCTCAGAAATCATATACAACCCCCCAATGGGGGAAATGAGGCCATTTTTTCCTCTACAATCATACACTGCAACCACTTAGGAGACTCATTATTGAGAGCTAGTGATGAGCCTTCATCCCTTAAGATGCATGTGATTTGACCACATGTTGGCATGTGTGAGTTGTTCATAGTGGACCCACCAAGATTTTTGGCCAACTGTGCATCATATACTGCCTGCGATACTTAGAAGCCCCTTCGAGTTGTGCTAGCTTACATGTCTTTAGAGAAAGTGGGCACTTGATGAGACAAAAACACTGTTCACTCCTTTTAGTTGGTGCGTAAAGCCACCACGTGGCATCCTACCACATTTATCTTTAAGTACAATCCTCAGATTTGGTAGCAGTTGCATGATCTTGACAAGTGGTTTTCCCCCATATGAAAATTCAAACTTGAGCACGAAAATTCTAAGTTTTTTTGTGAAAAGTGATGAACAAGCACCCCTAAAAAAATGCCCCTCCAGGATTAAATATGAAAACCTGCCCCACAAGATGGAAACTATAGAAATGGAAAATATTCCCCACTCGTAGACCCATGAACCTCATCCTCATCAAGACCATCAAAATGGTCATCCTAGGAAATCATATACAATCCCCCAATGGGGGCGATGAGGCCATTTTTTCCTCCACAATAATACCTTGTAACCACTTAGGAGCCTCATTATTGAGAGCTAGTGATGAGCATTCATTCCTTAAGATGCACGTGGGCCAACCACATGTCAGCCTATGTGAGTTGTTCATAGTGGACCCACCAAGAGTTTTGGCCAACTGTGCATCATATACTACCTGTGATACTTAGAAGCCCCATCGAGTTATGCTAGCTTACGTGTCTTTAGAGAAAGTGGGCACTCGATGAGATAAAAACACTGTTCACTCCTTTCAGTTGGCGCGTAAATCCACCATGTGGCATCCTACCATATTTCTCTTTAAGCACAATCCTCAGATTTGGTAGCAGTTGCACAAGCTTGACAAGTGGTTTTCCCCCATATGAAAATTCAAACTTGAGTGCAAAAGCCATGGCAACCTAAATAGGAAAGGTATAATTACTAACAATGCATTGGAAAATAACCCTTTATAGAATAAGGTTGTTGTATACAAATTCTATAGCTTTTGGAAACTCGTGAGGAACTCTACTCATAGAGGGGAGAACCCAGAATTTTAGTTCCACACATAAAATTCCCAAAAATAAAAAAAGAGAAAACCGCTACTTCTATAGCTTTTAGAGAGTGGACTGAATAGATGCCCATTCTTCATCAGATGGCTACACCTTCTTCTTTAGAATTTTTTTGAATTTATTCAAAGAAATCATCTCTTTAAAAGAAAAATTATTCATGGTTTGTGCAATGACCCTCATCTGATATTCCAATTGGGTGAGCGGTTGGAAGACTCCTTTCACCTTTGTAATGCTCAGGGATTGACCAAGGCCTTGAAAGGTGGCCTTCTCTTGTTTCTTTTCTTCCAATGTTTGTTTTATCTACTCCTTTATCATGATGCTGACATCTAGAAGGAAAGGGGAAGGAAATATTAACTGAACAAGCTACCCAATGTGCTATTTCATACCTATAATTTTTTTATCCAAAGCATCCAAACATGATTTTTACACTTAAGGGCCACTTTGTTACATCTAAGCACCTCATTAGCCTTCTCACCCAATAATATTTTTCTATTCACTCCCGCAACATTCAAAACATCACCAGTCTCATCGTATAATTTTTGAATCAATAATTGAGTGTTTGCAACTTTTGGGGTGATGGACGAGGATATGTGGTCCACCATGTCACTGATTTGTATGCTTTCCTCTTGGGATTCTTTCCCAATATGATGTATATATTTGTTGGATAATGGGAAGAATATTAATTTTTTGTGAGTGTAGACATTGAGAAATGTCCTAGGCATGCTAACACCATTTTTCCATTATCTAGGGTGATACTTCTTCTATTTATTAAATAGTTTGTAATTATTTAATTAATTCATTTAATTCTTTTCTCCATTACTCTTGATTAATTAAATAAATTATATTTATTTAATTATGACACTAATGTCCTCTTTCCTCTATAATTAATAAACTTTATTTATTTAATTATTACCATTTTCTACTATAATTGAATAATTATGTTAATTATTCACTTTTAGCTTTTTCTCACACAAATTAATTAGATCTTATTTAATTAATGACTTGCCTTTTTGTTCACCTTTTTGAATTATATTGCCATTTAATCAAAAAGATAATTTGATTTTTTCCTTTGGTAATTAAATAATGCTTCCATTATTTAATTATGTACTTTCCTCTTCGAACTAATTGATTTTGTCAAAAAATCATTCAATTTCTTCATTCTCCTTCACTTTCAATTTTATCTTATCTCATCTCGTTTAAATTCAGTCATTGATTTAATTATTTTCTCCAACGTTGATGTCAAGACAACTGCAGAAGGAATGCAAAAGATGGCCATGCTTGGATTGAAACCTTTTGGTACCTTGATGATACATCGGCCTTTGCCATTTATGCTTGTACTCAAACTTTTCATATCCATGACAACCCCATGTTGGACCAGGATATCTATGATAATCCACTATTTGATCATGACCCCACTGAGGATATCCAATCATCATCCTTCCATCCCACCTACCCTAGGCTAGAATATTCATATTCTAATGTCACCACTATTAAGCCACCTTTCCAAGTCATTAAGGATGTGCAAGCTTCCTTTGTCATTAGTAGTATTGAAAAGGATAGCCTCAAAGACTCCATTGATGGCATCACCACTCCTATTTGTCCACTCAACATTCCTGTCACTCTGACTATTTCATCCATCTCACTCATGTCCATTCACATGATAGACATGGATCAACAAGTCATATTGCAAGAAAAGAATAAAGGCAAAGCTCCAATGAACAAGCTATCGTTAAAAGGAGATCAAGAATCAAGAGACATAATGAAAAGAATAGAAGATCATGACAAGTCCCTTAGCCAAAATAAAAAGCTATTAGATAAATAAATAAAAAAATAAGATAAAGAAAATTCCCCTAGCCAAAATAAAAAGCTATTGGACAAATAAAAAATAAAAGTCAAAAGTGAAAGAAAGAAAAAGGTGATCTCCAAGTATGCCTCTCCATCAAAAATCACTGGGGGAATCTATAAAGGAAAAAAGTTAAAAAAAGAGTTTGTTGGTCCAAGGGCTCCATCCATGTCACTCTCACTCATACTATATACTCCATTCCACCCATCCATGTTCAAATATATGTCAAATCATACCATTGGTGATGTCTTTCAATGTATCTTTGACAACCACCCCTTCACATACTCTAGCTCGTTGGTTTCCCAAGCTCATTTTCATCTAAAGCTTGATGGCCCATGTAGTGTGCACATTAGGGATCTTATCATAGCCTCTTTCATCCATCACATTTACCACCCTTCATATTTTCCACTTGTACTTGTCATCAAGATCAACTCTTTTTATCTAGCACAGTTATCCAAACAAGATCAAGGCATCGTCAAGATAGTCTACGGATCTGGCACTTATCAATTCTATACCTAGCTTTATAGAGCACTTGTCATAATCATAAAATACAAAAAAATGAGAAAAAGTCCTAAAAAAAACAAAAAAATGAGAAAATATCTCCAAAAAAATACAAAAAAATGAGTGAAGTCCTAAAAAAATAGAAAAAAAAATGAAAAATCAAAATAATCGTTACCTTGATGAAAACCTAGCAAATTGGTCTTTGTGACAAAAAAAATTAAAATAAAAATCATCAAAATAGTAAAGAGAAAAAATTCACCCAATAGTGAAAACCACATCAATGGCGCTTTGGATAAGTACCATGGTGAAAACCTGGCAAACAAGCGCCATGTGTAGTCAATCTTTACTTTGTTATCTATTGTCACTCTATCTGATCTTCCACCCTAATCCATAATAATTCCTTTACCTTCCATCAACTCCCATTTGACATCCATCATAAGGCCTTGTCATCTTTATCATGACTTCTGAGCGGTTGATGTTTCATGTCCTTTCTCCTCCATCTTCCATCCATAATAAACTCATATCCCATCCCATCCCTATTGGTGAGTCCTATACCTGACTGGGGGCAGTATCCTAACACATAGCTTCATTCGATTCTACACTTTTCATTGGAGATCAACAAAAAGACAAAAAAATCAAATATTCATAAAACTTCAAAAGACAAAGAATCACAAAAATACCAAATCCAAAAAATAAAAACATTCGAATAAAGACAAAAATATCATAAAACTTCAAAATCCAAAAAAATTGCCAACATGCAAAAAACCCAAAAATATTCAGATAACTTTAAAAAAATCCCAAAACAGAGTCAAAGTCAGTCATGTCAATCTTTATCATTGTCGAACTACGTTGCATCTATGATTGGATGTAGGAAAGGGCATCTATTGATGTGCCCCTGAGGCATTAGGTCATTCCTTTAGGTGTTGTCAAATAAAATCATGATTCAATCCTTTTTCATTGTAACAAAGTCAAGGGTCATGTCAAACTATGAGGTATCTACACATTGCTACATAGGCAAGGCCATCTGTCGATGAGCCCCTGAGGCCCCCTAGGTCAGTATTTTAGGGTTTGTCAGGTCAGTCAAAATAAATTGGACACCGTCAACTCAAACACAACATAATCATCTAAACTGCAAACACAAATCTTGAATCAACAAGACTAGCAAGCCAACATGTCTCTAAGTCAAATCAATCAAACCAGTCAAATCGATCGAAACCAGTGGTCTTCTACAGGATGTGTCCTTCCTGAAAAATGAACTTGTCACTATCACACTTTGTCATTTTCCTTATATAGGTAGTTACATGATTGAAACTAGACTTGATGACTTATACAACATGTTTCTTCTCCTGAAACTAGGCCTTTTCAAAATAGTCAACCCATCACTCAATTAGTCAATTAACACATTGGAAAACACTTATTGGAAAAAAATTTGATTGGCTATTGACCTTGCTGGTCTATTTTGTATTATCTTTTGGATTTGATTTGGTCATGTTACTAGCCACCTCAAGGATGTCCCATGAAGGATTTAGAGGAGCAATGATGTTTCATGACTCATCTTTTATTTGATTGTTGTCTGCGGTTTGTCTTGACAAAAAAACTAGGGCAACATGACCCTTAGTATGAGTTAGGAAATTCCTTGCTTGTGATTGTCTATTTTATAAATGGATGACCTTGCAGACCTTGGTCTATGTCATACCATCGTGTTTGTGGTCCTTTTTTCATATTTTACCACCCAATGATGATTAAATGCAAAAGCCTTGCATAGAAAAATATATATCTGCAAATTATCTCAAATAGCACTATATCAAGATCCATGTCTTCTATGCAAACATTCATCTATTCTGCTCTAACATTTCTTGTAGTTTGCATCTTCATCATCCTTATCTAGTTTTCTCTATCATTTTTCCTTCATCTTCTAGTCCTCTCATCGATTTTGAGAGCACACTCATGTCCTTTGAACCTGCCTATCCTCTCGAGGGGGCATACCACTACCTCCTTGTCATCCTTCCTCATCCTACTTTCACTAGGGCATGTTTTTGATTAATTTTCTTTAACACAAAATGAAAAAATACATTGTATCAAAGAGGGGAAAATGTAGACATTGAGAAATACTAGAAATGTGTCTCAACTTACTAGCTTAACATTGGCAACATTGTGTTCTGCTCTCTCTTTGTCAGAAAGACAACATACCATCGAAGGGACTTTGTTCAAAGTATCTTCAATGGACCAATAAGCTTTCATGTCTCAGTTAGCTCTACATCAGCGAAAAAATTTCATGGTTGCTGATTGTCTCCTTAACAGACCCGTATCCCTTGTTGTGGTGTCATGTTTACATTGTCGGCGAGAGTAGCTCACTTCGGCAGGAGTTTTTGAGATGTGTCTTCGACATGCCGATGGTAGGATGGAAGAATCTTGTCGATGTGACTTTGTGAGTTCATTGAGACATTGTGAAATGTATCTTTGACATGTTGATAGAAGTCCTAAATGCTCTTGTCGATGTGACTTCGGCTATTCATTGTGACTTTGGGTGATGTCTCTTCGACAAGTTGGTGAACCTCTTGAGCGGTAAAGTGGACATCGATGAGACATGTGGGTATCAGTGGGAGAAATTGAAATCTCTCATTGACATGGTAATGGACTTGGTAGATAGTGTGCCATGTGAAGCACGTATCGGTGTGACTCGAGTAGATTGGTGAGAGATTGGAGTTTGTCTCTCCGACATGGCCTGATATAGTAACTACTATGTGATGGTTGGTCTACTGTTATGAATTGGAACTGAATTGGTATGTTTCCCATATGGGTCTATTGATGCAGATTGATTGGAATTCTCTTAGAAGGGAAAATTCTATAATATGTAATGCATTGTAATATTTCTTATGTGTTGAGTTGTGAGTCTAGTGAGAGTGAATGAGATTGATTAGGAATTGTAATGTTCTTGAATTGTATACGGTGAATTTACATTTGAGAGCAACAAACTGTAACTCTGTATGTAGAATTTGTTCACTATAATACAAAGTGTTTTTTTCTTGGTGTGTGGGATTTTTTCCCGAAAGGGTTTCCCCATGTTAAAACTAATGTCCATTTTCTGGTTGTGTTAAACTTTGTTCTATCCAGTTTTCTGCTAATGTGCATCTTTAATGAATTGTAATTTAAAATTGAGCCATATGTCTACATTGTCTTCTTAGAATTAGCATTAGGAAAGTGTTTCCACACCTCTGATTTCCTTACAAGTGGTATCAGAGCCTGACAAGTTGTGTTATCCTTGTGGGTTGGATGGGTGTTTTGTGCCAATTTTGAAGTATGAGTCTTGTAGAGGAATCTGGTTATCTCGATTGCAGATTAAGATTGCAAGCACTTTAGGGAAGATAGAAATTGAAAAGTTCAATGGTGGAAATTTTGAGTTGTGGAAACTCAAAATGGAAGACCTATTGGTAGACAGAGATCTTTGGATTGTTGTGTTTGGAACAAAACCTTTAGGAACAAAATAAGGAGATTAAGACCTTAGAGATAGAAAAGCCAAAGGGTCGATAAGAGTATGTCTAGCAAACTTTCTTCTTCTGAATGTTCATGAAGAGAAGTCTCCATCTTCCTTGTGGAAGAAAATTGGTGACATTTATTAGGGAAAGTCCTTGTTGAATAAGTTATTCTTGAGGAAGAACCTATACTCTTGGAAAATGGAGGAAGCTCGAGTGTTTGTGGTTGATCATTTGAATACATTCAATGTACTCATTGCTCAATTAACATCTATAGGCATGAAGATAGATGATGAGGAACATTGTATGCTTCTGTTATACTCTTTTCTAGACTCATGGAATCATTTAGTGATGGATATTGGGAGTACAACAACCACTTTGAAGATGGAAGATGTGGTTGCTTCATTGCTGTCAGAAGAGATGCGAAGGAAATATTCTGAGATGGAAAAGGAGGCTCTTGTTGTTCGAGGTAGATCAAAGGAGAAAGGAAAGAAGGATAAGAGGTCTAAATTAAAGTTTGAAGGGAGATCAAAGTCTCCTAGAAAAAATTCCAAGGTGAAATGCTGAAATTGTGGGCATCATGGTCAGGTCCAGAAGGATTGCAAAGATGAGAAAAAAAGAAGAAAAAAAATTCTTCGGATAATGATTCTTCTCAGAGTGATGAAGATGCCTTCATTGCATCCTTGGACACTTAGGCATCAGATGATGTCTGGTTGATTGACTCAGGTGCATCTTTTCACTTGAAGTATCACAAAGTGGTTTATGAATTATAAAAAGTATGCTAGTGCAAAGGTGTATATGGCAAGTTACTCATCTCTGGAAATTGTTGGTCATGGAAGAGTCAGAATTCAATTTCCTAATGGAAGAATCAAAATAATTGATGGTGTAATGCATATTCCAGGATTGGCTCAGAATTTACTTTTTGTTAGTAAGTTGAATGATTGAAGTGTACAAGTTTCATTCTCGAATGGTGGTTGTAAGATGACTAGAGGCTCAATGGTGCTAATTAGGGGTGCTCGAATTGGTACCTTGTACAAGCTAGACACACATGTTCAATGCAATAGTGTCTTTGTAAAGTCAGAAAAGGTTGCTCACGTAGAGAAGGAGAACAATGTTCCTTTGGGGGAAAAATCATTGGAGGTGAAACTGCCAGCAGAAAAGACCATGCTATGGCATCAAAGGCTCGATCAAATTAGTGAGAAAGGCTTAAAATCTCTGAGAAATAAAAACCCGATTGAAGGGCTTGATGATTGTAACCTTGAGTTTGATTTTGCAAACACTATATATATGGAAAACAACATCATGTTTGATTTTATTCTAGTCCTCAGAGATCTTCTGGTGTTCTGGATTATATTCACTCTAATTTTTTTGGTCTAGTAAATGTTCGTTCATTATCGAAATCAAGATATTATGTTTCTTTTATTGATGACTATTCGAGAAGGGAATTTTTGTATTTTCTAAAAAGCAAATCAGAATTATTCAGTTGGTTTAAGGAGTTGAAAAAATTGGTTGAAAATCAGACTGGAAGAAAAATTAAATGCTTGAGGACAAATAATGGTGGTGAGTTTTGTTCTATATATTTCAAAAGGTATTGCAAATTCCATGGAATTAAAAGGCATAAAACAACACCTTACACTCCACAACAAAATGGAGTTGCTAAAAGGTTGAATACGATGCCGATGGAAAGGGTGAGAAGTATGTTGAGCAATGCTGGTATGGAGCAGAAGTTCTGGGCTGAGGCTATGGCTACATGTTATTTAATAAATCAATCTCCGTCTTTGACACTTGTTGGAAAAACACCTATGGAATCTTGGTTCTGGTAAGAAGCCCTCTTTAAGACATGTAAGGGTATTTGACTTTAAGGCATATGCTTATGTTCTGAATGAGAAAAGATCTATGTTTGAGAACAAGGGTAAAAAATGTATCTTCATTGACTACGACATTGGTGTGAAAGGATAAAAGCTTTGGAATCTTGTGATTGAAAATGTTGTACAGAACAAAAGTGTAATCTTTCGTGAGCTAAAACCTTCTTCAGTGGATCTGCAGTCGAAGATGAAAGAAGAAAAGAAGAATGAAGTAGTTGAAATTCCTGGAACTATAGATAAAGAGGAACTATGAAGTGTACTAAGGAGAGTTCTAGCAGCTTTGAGAGTTCTGAAGAAGAAGAATCACAACTTCAGCCTCAGCCTTTGAGGAGGTCTACACATGAAAGGCGACAACTTGAAAGGTATGGTTTTTCCATATTGGATGTAAATTGTGCCTATGCTTTTATTACAAGCATTGATGAGCCTAGGAATGTGATAGATGGAATTGAAATGTATAATTTAGATTCTTAGTTGGAAGCCATGAATGAAGAAATGGCATCATTGAAAAAGAATGAAACTTTGAGTTTGGTGCCCTTGCCTGGAGGTAGAAAGCGTGTTGGCTATAAATGGGTATTTAAGAAGAAAATCAGTCTAGATGGCAATGTTGAAAATTATAATGCTAGGTTAGTTGCAAAAGGTTATTCCCAAGTAGAGGGAATTGATTATGGTGAAGTATTTTCTCTTGTAGCTAAGCGAAAATCTATCAGATTTCTATTGTCACTTGAAACAACATATGACTTAGAGATTGAATAGATGGATGTGAAGAAAAAATTTCTTCATGAAGATATTGAAGAAGAAATTTATGGCTCATTTTGAGCACTTTGTGGAAAAAGGTAAAGAAAATTTTGTTTACAAGTTAAAGAAATCTCTGTATGGTTTAAAACAATCGCCTAGAATGTGGTACTAGAAGTTTGATACATTTTTTTTGTCATTGGGATTTGTAAGATTGAAATATGATCATTGTGTGTACTTCAAAATTGAAAATTATCAAGTTCTTATTATTGTGTGGTATGTTGATGACATGTTCATAGGAAATAGTAAGACTATGATTTCTGATCTAAAATCTCAATTGTCAACAAAATTTGAAATGAAAGATATAGGTGTAGAAAGGTATATTCTAGGGATGGAAATTGAAAGGGATAGAGGAATTATAAACCTTTGTCTCAACCATAATAAGTATATCAATACTATCCTGGAGAGATTTGGTATGACTGATTGCAAGCAGCTAGTTGTTCTAGTGTTGTAGGGAACAAAGCTATCTATTGAAGATTGTCCAAAATATCCTACCGAGATGGAGGACATGACCAGAGTTCCTTATGCAAGTGCAGTTGAAAGTTTAATGTATCCAATGGTTTGTACAAGGCCAGACATTTCCCAAGTAGTGGGATTTCTTAGTCGTTCTATGGAAAATCTAGGTAGACCACATTGGGATGCTATGAAAAGAGTTTTTAGATATTTAAGAGGTACCTCTTAGTACACTTTTTGCTATTATGGTAACTCAGTTGGGTCATATAGATCCATGAACATTTGAGGTTATGTGGATTCTAATTGGATAGGGGACATTGACAACAAGAGATCCACTAGTGGATACATCTTCACATTGAATGGTGGTACAATTAGTTGGATGAGTAAGTGATAGGCTATAGTTGCTTTATCTACTACGGAAGTAGAGTATATGGCAGCAAAACATGCCTATAAAGAAGCCATTTGGCTTAGACGTTTATGTTCTAATATTGGGTTCAATCTACGAAAAAATACCATTTTTTGTGACAGTCAGAGTGCTATTTGTTTGGCGAAAAATACAACTTTCCATGCCAGGATGAAACATATTGATGTGTAGTATCATTTTGTATGGGATATGGTGGAGGATGGAAAGGTCAATCTTGGAAAAGTAGATACTCTTGAGAATGTTGCAGATGCATTAATGAAACCAGTGAGCACAAACAAGTTTAGGTGGTGTGCTAGTTTGATGGGCCTTGGGGCCTATAACTTTCAGTAATCTTGAATATTGGAGAAGCCAGTAAGTCTTCATGAAGTGGGAGCATTTTGAAAATGTGTCTCAATTTACTAGCTTGCCATTGGTAGCATTGTGTTCTCTCTCTTTGTTGACAAGACAACATACCATCGAAGGGAGTTTTTTCATAGTCTCTTTGATTGCCCAATAAGCTTTCATGTCTTGCTTAGCTCTACATTGATGAGACTTCACCCATTCTCTCCTCGATAGATCGGTATCCCTTGTTGTGGTATCATGTTTACATTGTCGATGAGAGTAGTTCACTTTAGCGGGAGTTTCTGAGATATCTCTTCGACATGCCGATGGTAGGATGGAAGACTCATGTTGGTGTGACTTTGTGAGTTCGCCGAGACATTATGAAATGTCTCTTCCACATGCTGATAGAAGTCTTGAACGTTCTTGTCAATGTGACTTTGGCTGTTCCTTGTGACTTTGGGTGATGTCTATTCGATGAGTTGGTGAACCTCTTGAGTGGTAAAGTGGACGTCGATAAAACATGTGTGTATTAGTGGGAGAAGCTGAAATCTCTCATCGACATGGTGATGGACTTGGTTGAAAATGTACCATGAGATGCATGTATCGGTGTGATTCGAGTAGATCAACGAGAGATTGGAGTATGTCTCTCTGACATGGCCTAATATGGTGATTGTTGTGTGAGTTTGGTCTGTTGTTACGAATGGGAATTGAATTGGTATATTCCCTATATGGGTTTGTTGATGCAAATTGATTGGAATTCTCTTAGAAGGGAAAATGCTATAATGTGTAATGCATTGTAATAGTGCTTGTGAGTTGAGTCATGAGTCTGGTGAGAGTGAACGAGATTGATTAGGAATTGTTATGTTGCATAAATTGTATGTGTATACATCTAGAATTGGTTTGGAGAATATTAATTAAATATCGATTATTTAATTAATAAAATCTTTATTTCCTCTACTATATAAATAAATTGCAAAGCTTATTTATATTGTTCATATTTCTTAATTCCTCTTATCTAAACCACTTTCTTCATGATTTAATTAAAATAAACAAGTTTAACTAATTTATTTTATTTGATTAATTCTCTCATATTAAATTTGAATTTTGTCACATTTCTCCATATTCTCCTAACCTCCTTCCACCTCATCTTCCAACTCACCATGTGTCACATGAAAATAATTATTCCTAATTTATAAAATTGATATTTACTCTAAACAATTTTAACCAACTCAAGGACACATGGCTTCTTCCTTCTATTGATTCTCTTCTAAACTTGGTAAGATTGTTCTACTAAAGGGGACAATTTCCTTAATTCTCTCTAACCTCCTCATTTCTCACCGTCAATCTCTCCAGACTTAATCCTAATCATCCATTGCTGCCAACTCACCTGATGCCTTGGTGAAATCTATAAATAGAGGCTCATTTACAACTTTTTCATAAGAGAAGATTGCATAACATTACTTTGCAAAATTCATCTTAGCATTTGAGAGCTTAATTACATTTTGGTTCAGCATTTAGAATAGTTTAGCAATTAGATTAGAATCATGGTTCCTTTAGATGTTTCTTATTTTGTTTTAATTCAAAATTTAGAATAATTTCCATATTATCTCTATTACTTTAATTCTACTTTGCATCATTTTCATATCATGATGTATACAACCACTCATTCATCATGGTATTTCATCATATCATTCAGCTAAAGCATTAAATCATGTAGTTGTAGATAAAGTTTATGTATTCTAGCTTAGAGGATACTCACTTATTAGGTGGCATCCCAGTAATTTAGTGCATAATTAAGATCTGAGAGGACAATTACCATGGACATTTAAGAATGGAGGAAGAAAAAATGTTTTTAAGGAATCACTTTATTGAATTGTGTTTTTTTAATTTAGATTCCCTTAATGTAATACATTACATATGTTGTGTGTTATTAATTAGTTTAATCCACATATTTTCTTACACACATAAATTGGCGCCCACCATGGGGCCTAGTCCCTATTATTTTGTTATTTTCTAGAAAGTATATTTTATAGGCTCAGACATGAGTTTCTCTGGCACAACTGTTGATTCCTCTGATGCATACAAAATATTCTTTGGAGCATTCACCGACTATTTCGACGCAAAAAAGGATTTCTCTAGTGCATCTACACCATTTTGTTGTGCATCATCAGGTTTCTATAGTGCATTTACAACTTTCTATAGCGCATTTCATGTTTTCTATGGCGCATTGATTTATTTCTGCAATGCATTAACCTTTTTGGCGCATCAACTTACTATAATGGCACATTTAATTTTCTTTGCAAGTTTCTTCTGAGTTTGAAAACTAATGATTTTTTTTCTGTTATGTAGGTTTTACAAACATTGTCAAAGACTGTTGAAACTCAAGAACATTGTCAAAAAAAATTAATTGCAAACTACTAACAAATTTGATGCAGGGGTGGGAGTGATTTATTTCCTTTATGCTTAAATTAGGAGTCTAGACTAATTAGGAAGGAATGAACACCATGATGGTAGGAATATGCTCACCCCTTAACTAGGTAACCGAAAAGCTAGACTCATTCATTTTCATCATCTGTTGTTTATTGAATGGTAGGAATATGCTCTCCCCTTAACTGGGTGACCAAAAAGCAAAACCCATTCTTGTTTATCTGTGAGTGTGAGTGGAGTATACAACGTGGGTTCTCTCTTTATTCATGTGAAATAAAGATTGATTGAACTACGAGTATACTTGCTTGCTTTTGTTTATCCTAGAGGGCCTGCCTTGTGGGAAAAATTAATCACCCAAGGGAATGACCCAATCGGTAACACGCAAAAGCCAAGCGCATTTCCAGCTGGTATATAAGTGTGGGTATTGGAACAAAGGCTAGTATCACGAGGTTGGTTCCAACAAGAAGGGAAGCAATGGTCACTCGCCAAATGGATGAACCCTCATGAATGGAAATTCCTTACTAAAACCCTTGTTGTAGTTTGGCCAAAACCTTTATCTATTCATTGGTGCAACAAGGGTCATTGCGAAGGAATCCACATTCTCATAGTTTTTAATAGAGATGATCATCCTACCATGGGAGTTTTATGGGGACTAAAATATTGGTTGACCTAAGAAGTGAGTGCACTGTAAGGGGGAGCCTGTGTGGCCAAGATTCTAAATTCATCCGCTAAGAATAAGTGCAGTTGGGGTAAAACCTGTGTGGAATCCAAAAGAATACAGTCTTTCACAGCCATAGTAGCATTCATTGCTTGATGGTGTTTTTCAAAGTTTTTTCAAAACAAACTTCAAGAAAAACCTTACACACTAGAAAAGTGCAAAACTGTGATTTAGAACACATCACTTGAAACAAACCATTCTCTGACCAAAAAACTAGAAAAATCAAGTAAACTGGCAACAAATTGTTACATTATCCAGTTCAGCGCATTCATTGTTTTCTGTAGCGCATTAACTACTTTTTCTAGTGCATATACCATTTGTTATACTGCATTCACTACTTTTTCCAGTGCACTCACCCATTGTTATAGTGCATTCAGAAATTTTATCCATGCATACACTATTTTTGTGGTGCATTTACCAACTTTTGTATTATATACACCTAAAACTTTGGTGCATCCGAGCTATTCCCTAGCGCATACACTTGAAAATTTGGTGCATCTGAGATATTCTATGGTGCATATACTTGATTCTGCAGAACATTTGAATATTTATATGTTGTATCCAAGCTATGCTATAGTGTATCTTCCTTTTAGCGCATTCACTGACTGTTATGACATATTCACCAAAATTCATAACCAGAGAGTTGAATTTAACTCTTATCCGACATTTTGAAACTGGATTTAGAAAAAAATTCCAATCCATAATCATTCCAAAGGTGCAACAAAGTATAAACATGGTCTTTATCCAATGATTTCATGAAAGATTAAAATCTCGGAACCAAAGTCCATAGCTCTTAGTCCAAAAGCTCATAAAAAATGTCTCTCAACACTCTACAAATTTAGAGATAGATTTCTTTTCAATTTCTACAGGAAAGCTTCAAAGAATAACCCCAACTTGTATTCATTTTACTATTTCCAAAATACAATACTTTTCCAAAGATTTGAACATCTTATCTAAGAAGGAAATTTGTACCCCATTTCACAATTGGAACCAAAATTGCAGAATCTTCTCAAGTTCAGAATTATTCCTTAAGTTCCTTAGAGTCTAAACTTGTTAAAAATTGACTTCTCCAAGTGAAATCCTTTACCTAAACTTTGATCAAACATCTAAAAGTTCCCAATCATAAAAAACCCAAAATTTGATCATCAAGTTGAGTTTCCCCATCAGGATTTATCATCCTTCATCTCGAAACAATACACTTTTCGTCAAATTTTATCACCTTGGTTACATCAATAGAATTCATCATTCTATTTGACCTAGGTATTCCTTTGGCACTCTCAAATTACAATCAAAATTTTAGGAAACCTTCATCACTTGCATGACCATTTTAACAAGATCCCAAAAGCAAAAACTTAAGGATAAAGAAATTGAACCTCAAGGTACCATGGGTGAACCAAAAGAAAATCCCTTTCACAAGATTTCTCAAAATGAAATGGAAGAGATAATATAGGAGGAAATAGAACAAATAAACCAAGATCTCAAATTTCATAAATTCCTAGAAAGAATCTTTGAAAAAGATGGGGAAAAATACCTTCTAATGTTAGCAAACCAAGGGGTGAAATTACCAAGTGATTTTTATGTCATTAAATTGAAAATTGGAAAACCCACTACGGATCAAATGGCTGCCCTTACACATCAAATGTAGAACCTTCAACAACAATTGCAAGATATGCAAGGAGGGACTCCAAAAAGATACTTGTTACAAGATATTTGTCCCTATCCCTTTGATAGAAGGTTAAAAATGATACCATTTCCCCCAAATTGTGACTTACCAAAATATGACAAACACAATGGAAAATTGGACCCCATAGACCATGTGTGAGAATTTTGAACCATGAGTCTTGAGTTTGCTCATGAGGACACATATTTGATGAGACTTTTTCCTCCCAGCTTAGGAGGCCATTTATGGAATGGTTTTCAAAACTACAACCGGGCATAAAATCCTTTCAAGAAATTTTCAACAATTTCATCACACAATATTTATATAACATTGCACATGAGATAACCATGAAGTATCTTTGTAATACCAAATAGAAAAAAGGAGAATCACTTCTCATATTCTTACAAAGGTGGAGAAGGTTATTCGCTTGATACGCTTGTCCCCTACCCGAACAAGAAAAGATGGAGATTTTCATTGATAACCTTAAGAATGAAATGAGTTATGGATTGCAATTACAATGTCCTCCTAGCTTTAAGAAAATGGTAGAAAACAGTGTTAAAATTGAAGATTCCTTATTCAAAAGAGGGGTATTGAAAATTCACAATGAAGGATCAAACAATGCTAGCTCTTCTAACCATCATAACAATCAGAAACCCAAATTTTGGACAAGGAACAATAATTCCAACGATGGTGCTATTGAAAAACAATGCCAAACCAGTATTTAATCTATCAGGAACCACAATCAAGATAGATCAAAACATTAATCAAGGCGCTAACTAAAATGTTAACCCACCCAACAATCAAAATGGCCACAATCAAAGTAACACCATGTCCAAACCTCCATTGTATCAAACACAATTAAACCAGAGAAAATTTATGCCTTTGGGTCAATCACATGAATCTACATTGAGAGAACTTCTTGAAAATAACCTCATAAGACTAGTTGACACTTGAGGCTTTGAACCAAAAGTAAAATCATCATTGTGGAATGATGCCTATTACTATAAATTTCATCGGTGCAATGGCCATCAAACAAATAGTTGCATGCAATTGAAAAATAAAATACAAGATTTGATACATAACAAGATCATACGAATAGAGGGACTCCAAACAAATGCCAATCATGGAGAATTTAAAAATCCTCTACCAAATTATGAGAAAGGGGAGTCCTCTACAACAAACGGAAAGGGAAAGAACGTAAACTATGTCCATGATATTGTCATAAATCATATCTCAATAGTAGAAGACCAAATGAATACCATTGAAACCAATGACCATCAAGACATTATTGCAGCTAATAGTATAATCTATGACACTCCAATTAAACAAGAACAAGACATCATTTTCCTTGAAAATAAAATAAAAGACATCAAACCAGATATGGCAGTAAATTATTCTCAAATCAATGTCATTAAAAGCAATGGGAAACAAGACAACATACTAGTAAATGCAACCACAAGGGAACAAGCCAAATATGTCTTAAAAGGAAGTTAATCTAAAACATCCACTGCCTCATCCAATCAATACATCATAGTGGACCAATTACAAAAGATCCTTGCACAAATATCAATATTGGAATTGCTCAAGATTTCACCTACCCACAAAAATATTTTGGAAAAATCCCTAGTGGACACAACAGTACCAACAAATTTAGAAGTTTGTAAATTGAAAGCCATGGAGGGATATTTGACTGCACCACATTGCCTATCCTTTTCAAAAAATGATGATGCATCTATTTCTCATCCCCACAATGCCACTCTTCATATTGAAGTCTTAATCCATAAACATTGTGTCAAATGTGTCCTAATAGATGGAGGAGTTGGCCTGAATATATGTACTTTGAAGCTTGTTTGCGCCTTAGGATTTTCTGAGAATGCAATTGATTCAAAGAAAAAGATTATAATAAAAGCATATGATGATGAGGAAAGATCTTCACAAGGATTAATTGTCTTACCTATTCAAGTAGGACCAATTCATAAAGATGTAATTTGTCAAGTCTTAGACAAGGATTTGACCTATAAATTACTATTAGGTTGCCCATGGATCCATGAAATGCAAGCGGTTTCGTCAACCTACCATTAATGTTTGAAATTTCCTTATGGTGGCCAAGAAATCACCATTTTAGATGATTCATATAGTCCTTAGTATTGCAATACCCTAAAATCTGTCCAAGATGTTTTTGTGTCTCATAACAAAGAAGCTTCCCTTTCCATCCCTTCCAATGATCAAGTCCAATCAAATTCCTCATCCAAACCATTGGTCATCTCCTCAAATCATGAAGGTCAATCTAGTTCCATGTCCAAACAATTTGAGAAGAAAGAAGAAGTTACTTCCTCCACTTCCTCAAGGCATGAAGTCCAATTGAATGCCTTTTTAAAATAATTTGATGAAAAACTCCAAGTCAAAAATAAAGGTGTTGGTGAATATTTCATTGAATGATCACTATGTCTTTCACAGTTCTCTTGTCCAAAGTCATGTGGGAAACCCTCAACATCAACACAATAAACATCACAACCAATTAAAAAATTTGATGGTCGATTTATAAAAGAGAGCACTAGGTTTGATGAAGAAGAAGACAAAGATATTCTAAACTAGCTCTATATGGATGAAGAAGAATCTCAAGCAGCAAATGCGAATGTACAAACAACACAATATGGAAAAGGCTTCACTATCCTAGAAAAGATGGGATATGAGGGAAAAGGCCTTGTAGGAAAAAGAAAACAAGGAATTGTAGAACCCATCCAACCACTCTTAATCAATCCAAAAGACAAGACTAGGATAGGTTATAAAGACGATACAAAAGAAAAGATGACTCAAAAGGTGGTTGAAAGAATCTTGTAGTTACAAGCTAGTGATGATCATGAAACTGATTCTAATGAAGATGAGTGGGATTCACTATCAGAAGAGTCTTGTCACAACAAGGAAATTGATGTGGTACACAAGTATGCACTCCTACTCGTAAGAGGGACAAGGTTCAGGTTGTAGACTGCTTGAATTAGGATCACAACACCTCGATGATTTCAGCGTAGACCATTCGACTAGAAGTGAAACAGATAATTCAGAGGAAAGTTAACTTATAGACCTTGATTTTTCTATTGGGAAAATTGAATACATCACCATCAAGACTCTTACCATCTCTGACCTTAACCAGTTTGGTGACTTCTTATCCCTAGTACATCCTGAGCTCATAGATTGGGAACAAACTGAGCCATTTGACAGCCCTACATGTTCAAACGATGATTCCATCATTAACTTCCTTTGTGCCAACAATCCCGAAACAAATTCCACCAACAAACATTGTAACGAAGCTTCTGAATAGGGGAGTATCAAACCTTCTAGCTTCAAAATGAATAATATAGGAAATAGATCTAATGGTGAAAACCATTCAATGGGAGTATTAGATCCAGAAGGAATAAAAACAAAGAGCACATCCAATGGTGAAAACCTCTATGAGGCATTGAAGGATGGAAGGTTTTGATACACTCCCAAAGCACTTTTAGGAAAGATCAAAGGTGTTGATTGAACCCACCCAATCTGTCAATATCGACAGTAAAGAGACAGTAAAGACTATCAATCTAGCAACATCTTTGAGAGACCAAGAAAAACCAAGCTTTCTCAAAATTTTCACAAAAAAACAAGTCAAATTTGCTTGGTCTTATGCCAAAATGCTAGGGATTGATCCAGAACTCATCATGCATCATCTCTCCTTGCCACCAGGAGTAAAACTAGTGAAGAAAAAACTAAGGAAAATGCATCCACATATTGCCTTATTGGTAAAAGCAGAGCTGAAGAAGTTGTTAGATGCAGGATTCATCAGACCCATTGACTATGCCGAGTGGATCTCCAATATTTTTCCATTCTCAAAGCTTGATAACAACATTTTGATTTGCATGGAATTCTGAGATTTGAACAAGGCTTGTCCCAAAGATTATTTTCCTCTACTTAACATAAACATCATAGTGGATTTGATAGTAGGACATGGCATGTTGTCACTTATGGATTGTTTTTCCGATTATAATAAAATAAAAATAGCTCTAGAGGATCAAGATAAGACATCATTTACATTCCTATGGGGAACATTTTGTTGGAATGTCATGCCATTCAGATTGAAGAATGCAAGAGCTACTTATCAGCGCACCATGACAACCATTTTTCATGATATGATGCATACTTTCATGGAAGACTATGTGGATGATCTATTAGCTAAATCATATACTAGAGAGGGACACTTAGAGATCTTAGAAAAAATCTTCACTAGACTGGAGAAATTCAATGTATGACTGAATCCAAAGAAATATGTGTTTGGAGTGACTTCAACCAAACTCTTGGGATACATAGTTTTAGAAAAGGGCATCGAGCTAGATTCGGAAAAAGTGAAGGCTATCATGGAAATTCCACCACCCAAAAACATCAATAAGCTACAATCTCTGCAAGGAAGGTTCCAATCAATGAGAAGATTTATTTCACAATTGGTAGACAAGACCCATCCTTTCACTCACCTACTACACAAAAATGTTTCTTTCTGATGGGATGAGAAATGTGAAGGAGCCTTCAACCAATTGAAAGAATACCTAATGATTCCACCTGTCTTAGTATCACCAGCATAAGGAAAACCACTCTTTTTATACATTGCTACAACTGAGGTATCATTGGGAGCCCTATTAGAACAAGAAAATTTTGTTGGAAAAATGAGGGCAATTTACTACATCATTAGGATGTTGAACAACTATGAGATCAACTATACCTCCATTGAAAAGGCTTGCTTGGTGGTAGTGTTTGCCACCCAACAGCTTCAACACTACATGCTAACTCACACCATCAAGTTAATAGCCAAAATAGATCCACTAAAATACCTCCTTAGCAAAGCTAACCTAATGGGAAGACTGGCCAAGTAGGTTATGATACTCAATTAATTTGATATCCAATATGTGGATAGGAAGGCAATAAAAGGGCGAGCAATCACTGACGAGTTAGTAGAATCACCTCTACCAGATGATCATCCTTTACACATTGAATTCCTAGATGTTGGCGTCCTTAGCTTGGTTGTAAAACAATGGACATTATACTTTGATGGATCACACACCCAACATGGATTAGGGGCAAGAATCTTATTTGTCACTTCACAAGGACATACCATACCCAAATCATATAGATTGATGTTCCCTTGTACCAATAACATGGTAGAGTATGAAGCCTTAATCATCGGCATTAAAATAACTGTAGAATGGAAAATTCTAGAATTACAAGTATATGGAGATTCTCAGTTGGTCATTAACCAAGTCAATGATGATTATAAAACAAATGACAAAAAACTGATGCCCTACAAAAGAATGACTGATGATTTTAAGAAATACTTCATGGATATGAAATTTGAACAAATTTCAAGAGTGGACAATAAAGTCACTAATTTCATGGCTAGTATTGCTTCCTCATTACAAATTCCCGAGAAGAGAAGCCATTATGAGTTCTTGGTGGAACAATTGTTTTCCCCTGCCTATGACAATACCGAGTCCCATGTCATCTGTCACCTAGCCGATACCAATGCCTCAATCTATGGTGAAATTTATACCTACCTAAAAGAAAACACTCTCTCACTTGACCTATCTAGAAATCATAAACAAAATTTCATTCGCCGAGCTACTCAACATACTCGTATCGTGGATGTACTATACTGATGAGGTCTTGACGAAACTCTTCTCTGATGTATGGAATGCGATGAGTTTGAAATGACTTTACGGGAAGTTCATGAGGGTGTTTGTGGAACACATTCAAGTGATTTAATCTTAGCTAATAAATTCCTTCATTTAGGATACTACTGGCCAAGCATGGAGAAGGAATCTTTCCAGTTCATCAAGAAATGTCAAAAGTGTCAAATTCATGGCAACCTCATCCATGCACCAGCATCAGAACTTTAGCCTTTTGCATCAACAATGCCCTTTTGTCAGTGGGGACTAGATCTTGTTGGTAAAATTCATCCATCTTCATTGAATGGACACAAGTTTATCATAACAGCTACAAAATACTTCACGAAGTGGATTGAAGCCGTTCCTCTAATCAACATCACAAGAAAGCAACTTTCATCATTCATCCTCAATTACATCATCTGTCAGTACAACATCCCTCAATCCATTATTACTGACAATGGAAGACTGTTCCAAAATCAAGACATGCAAGAATTTTTTGAGAAGTTCAATATCCAACATCACTTCTCTACTCCATACTATCCTCAGGGAAATGGTCAGGCATAGGCCTCCAACAAAACTATTTTGAAAATATTGAAGAAAATAGTCAATGACACAAGATGTGATTGGCACATCGAATTAAACCCTACTCTATGGGTGTAGCACACCAATATTCACACACTAATAAGAGCCACACCATATGCTTTGTTATATGGGTCTAAGGCCATTGTACCCATGGAAGTTGAATTATCATCTCTTAGGGTTTCATTGAAGGGTATCATCTCTAATGAGGAGTATCAAGTATCTAGATTATAGGAACTAGAACTATTAGATGAATGATGCCAACATGCAGTGAACCACCTAAAAGCCTACAAACAACGGATGTCTAGAAGTTACAATCATAGAGTGAAACCCAAAACATTTCAAGTTGGAGACTTGGTATTGAAGGAGAACCCACACAACCAGTAGGATAGAGAGAAGAAAGGAAAGTTTGAATTGAATTGGTTGGGCCCCTTTGTTATTGTGTCAGTCTATGGGTCAAGAGCATACCAATTATCCATGCCAGAAGGAGACCTATTTGAAGAGCCCATGAACAGCCTCCATCTCAAGAAATTCTACACATGATTCATCTGCTACATCAGAAAAAGTCCTGAAAAAATCTAAAAACATCAGAAAAAAGTCCTGAAGAAATCCAAAAACATCATAAAATGTCCTAAAAAAATGGTCACCCTAGTGAAAACCTGGCAAACAAGACTCTTGGTGACAATAAAAAAATCAAAAAAGAGAAAAAAAAAAGAAAAAGAAAAATACAAAAAAAGAGAAAAAGAGAAAAAAACAAAAAAATCAAAAAAGGGAAAAAATACAATTTTTTTTATACAATCTGAAAAAGTGCAATAAAAGAATGTAGTGAAAACTTGGCAGCAGGTGCTATTTGTGACAAGTTGGCTTCTTCCTCTATTGGAACATGTGTTGACCACATTGGCTCTTTGTTGTCATTATCCACATCCTTCGTTTAAGCCTCATGTGCATATTCTATTGTGTCAGTCATGTCTCAGTTTGGATTGCCTATCATTATACATATTCATAATAAATTGGTTTGTTTCCACTGGGGGAAAAATCCTGAACTCACTAGGGGAAATTCATCTTTGAGCTTACAAAGCAACAGACAAACAACAATATGACAACATAGTGAAAACACAACAATCAAATGGGTTAAGACTTTGAACATCAATTAGACTCACTAAAAACAATAATCCGAACCAACAACAACAAGATCGATAAAAAAAAAAAGCATTTGGTGATGATACTTTGAATTACAATTTTATCACTTGAACAAAAATGTTCAAAACTATTTGCATTGTGATTGTTATCATTTCTCAGGATCAACTCAAGGATGTCAAGAACTAGAGAAGCTATGATCAAGAATGATATTTTTCTTTGTCTATTGTTTGTGAGTTGATCATTACTACCATGTGAATCATCATGGGACATGCTCTAAAAAGTATCACTGATGATATTTTGGATTTGCATTTGAAAATGGTTAACTCTTGTCTATTTATGCAAGGAATACTCAGGTCATCTCAGTTTAATTATACCTAGATGCTTGTGTTAACTTGCACTATCAAACATCATGAAAGTAGTACTCAAGTCATCATGGTTTAATTATACCATCGATGTTTGTACTCACTTTCAAAATTTTAAAAGCTCAATGATGATACCAAGCACAATAAATTTATTACTAGGATGACAATATTGCATTGTTAGAGTTGTATGTTTAGGTTTCATTTGAATACTAGATGTTGTAAGTGTTATTTCTATCATTAACAGATTGAGTACATTTGACATTACCAAAAAGGATCATTTAAAGGAATGAGCATTATAACATCATTCATAGCATTGTCATATCATTTTAGTCATTAGATCATACATATATTTGCATTATGAAAATCTAAAAATAGATGCATTACCACGTCATTCTCTAAAGCATTGATCTTATTTATTAGATCATATATATGTTTGCATCATGAAAATCCAAAATAAAATTCATTTATCATATCATTTGCATCCATATACATTTATTCATACATTTTTTTCAACACAAAACACCAACATATGTAAATTCCCATTCATCCATTTCATACATGCATCCATATATTTGCATCAAAAAATACAAAAACACATAGCACCATGCATATCATACATCATAATAACATGCATCCATAAGGACATGTAGAATCATCCACCATTATTTAATCATTCCATTCATCCATTTCTACATTAACATTCATTCATCCATTTCATCTATTGCATCATACATATTTGCATTAGAAAGCATAAAAACATAGCAATTAACACATTCCATTCACATAATTAGATTCATCATATAGGTCATATAGATATCATTAATAAAAGCATCATAGGATCATAACACATGTTGCATCCATGGCATATCATATCACGATCATGAAACATCACATAGCATATAATAGGAAAATTAAATGCATCCACCATGATCAATGCACATAAACACATAGGTCAACCATCATCATCACTGCATATATATCTAAAAAATCATTTCAAATGTACAAGGATATCTGAATATGAAGGAATACATCATAAAAATGGTAGTAAATCATCGAGTATCAGTGTATACATGTCCACATCACAATAAAGCATCAAATATCAGAGCTATGTTGTGCTCCCTCTAGATGGTACTGGCATCCCTAGACCCGTACCTCCCACTGTACCTAATGGACCTGCACCTGGATCTCTCTGATCTCTAGGAAATGGTTGGGTGACACCTACATTAACTATCTGAAACTGTGACTTGCTAGATCAGGACTATGTGAAGCTCGCCCATCGCTCAGGAGGAATTAGGTCATGATATCGGTCTCTATAAAAATGAGCCTCCTATGCAGTACGACGAACCTCCCTAAAATAGTCTACAGATCTGACAACTATCATAGCCTAATACAATATCTTAGTGATAGCCTCTGCATGCGTTGCCCATCCCCTCAATGAATCTCTCTCCATAGTCAATGCAACAACCTCTCCCTGTACCTATCCCTCACCTTGCACCTGAGCCAGCTATTGTTTGGCAGCATCCCTCTTGGACGTTAGAGTCTGTATCTATCCCTGGGCCTGTAAGAGTTGTGCTTGAACCTGTGCCAACAATTGTGTTTGCGTCTGTAGCTATCCCTACACCTTGTCAAGTGGCCTTGAAATGTTTGAACCTAGGCATACAATGTTATGATCTAAGACTGCTACTGCTATGAGGGAAACCATATTTGCACCCACTGCTACACTTCTTCCACTAAGGATCACCTCCTGCGAGGCAATCTAAAATCCAATCTTGAGTGGGCACCACCTTCTCCATCTCCACCACCACTGTCATCTCCACCATCATCACCACCATCATCCCCACCATCATCAATGCCTCCTCTATCCTCCTCACCTTCACCTCTACCCCTCCTCTAGTTGGGTTGTTTATCCTCATCATCCTCTAACGCTGGCACTGGCTCATCAGGTCATGAAATCCTCTGAAATAGATGCTCACCAAAATACTGTGAATATTGCTTAGTCATATATCCCTCAACAATATCTGGAATGTAGTCCCAAATCACTAGTTGTAAATGATGATACTCATCACATGCAAAATCATAAGATAATGTCGGTCCCTCCTCAGTCGCATCCTGCTACCTTTGTGCATACATAGCAAATCCCTGAGGCATCCCCTAAACTCTATCGTATTGTCTAAGCACCCCCTGCAACAAGAATCTCTTGATAATAAAACATGTCCGCCCAATAAGGTATCTAACAGTCATAAAATAGGGCACCTCCAAATGATCCTTGGCCCACTATTCATAGTCTACATATGATCGCTGTGTAATTGAATCTAGATCATCTAGTACCTATCTCCAATACTACAATTTTCCCAGCTTATATTGGACAACTGGGCTTGCATAACCATAAACATAGGGTTTCCTAAATGGTCGAAATCTATTTCTCTTTGGCTGTGTCACTGCAATATGCTCCCAAGCCCACGTCTATAAGAGGGTCACACCTATGGACATACTAGCTCCTCTAAGGTACACTACCTAGTCCAAATCATGGTATAACTACATAAGCATACATGAACCCCAAGTAAAACGAGTCACAAACTGAATCATTTGCTCCAATGTCTAACCCCAACCAGTGGGCAATCCCTTTTCTGTCTTGTTGGGACATAAGAAGCCACTGGAAAATCCCACAAGCATGGAAGGAAAAGGGGCATACATCTCAAACATCTCTTGCCAAGGCATCTCATACCCAACAATATGGTCATCATGGAATATCCGACGTAGTGTATCTTTACCTTCCTACTCAGTGCACGATCATAGGTCATGATATGACCTACCACAGGAATCCGCAGTATCCTATAGACATCCTTTGGCATAACAATCATCTCTCTAGTGGCCAAATGAAAAGTTTTGTGGTTGCTATGCCACCTCTCTACTAGCGCGGTGAACAATCCCTGATTAATCCTAATCTAGGGCATATGAATCAGTGAGGATAATCTGCATCGCTCAATGATATCTCTATCAGCCTATGATAGATGTGGGATCATCTCCCAAGTCCATGGGAGCCTCTCTCAGGACTGAAGATTATCTAAATTTGTCTCCTATCATTATAAAACATCGCAATCAGCACATTAGTCAATCAAATCAAATCAACAAAGCAATCAAACATCAATCAATCATCCTATTAGTTCTAGTGAGATTTTCTATCAAATCTCAAGAACATCTATTTTTGATCATCGCCTATCATGAGGTCAAAACAACATCATCATTAGTGCATCTCACCTATCATGAGATCACTGAATCATCTAATCTATCATAAAAAAAAACATTGGCTAACGTGAGAAAACATCATCAAAATCAAGGAGAAAACAAAAAATATCTACAATTTTTTCCTAGATGTGCCATAACAAGGCTTCATTGCTCTGAAAGGCAGATGTGCCACCAAATTGGGTTGATGCACCATAATAGACTGCCAATCCACCATTTCTTTCAATGCACCAGAGAATTCCTTAGATGCACCATATAATCCCTCTAATGCACCATCAAATATGATGCACCATTTCTCTGGGTATATGCACCAAAATTTAAATTTAATGCACCATTTCTAGTGCACCATTTCTAGTGAACTCTCTATGTAAAAATTTAATGCGCCATTTCAGATGGTCTATGTGCCACAATGTGGATGCACTATTATAGTCTATGGATGCGCCACTAAACCTGGTCAATGTGTTAAAACTCTAGCGGATGCGCTAAAATAACTAGCCTATATGCCACAATTTTTTTTTGTATGTGTCAAAACTT
This sequence comes from Sequoia sempervirens, assembly GCA_007258455.2. Taxonomy (NCBI): domain Eukaryota; kingdom Viridiplantae; phylum Streptophyta; class Pinopsida; order Cupressales; family Cupressaceae; genus Sequoia; species Sequoia sempervirens. The sequence continues at coordinate 173,052,895 of VDFB02256132.1, read as the reverse complement.
TTCAAAAATATAAATTCAAAATTATAGGTGGGAAAAAATAATTCAAAATTCACAAGAAAGGTTTTGCGATCCATACCAGAGGTTTGTATCCCATTGGTCGATTGTGTCACCGCAGTCGCTCGAATTGATGAGTCTCGTAGGGGATCACCATTTTCATTCAAATGCTCAAGAATTCTCTCTCACTCCACAAATCTTTAAAATTACCAATACACAAATGAATCCTCTTTTCACTTTTTACCTCTTAATAAGGGTAATTAAAAGGGTAATTTTGGTGGGATATTTTAATTTTTCAAAGGGTCAATTAATTGGGGCACCTCAATTCTTCAATATCGGGAGATAAATCTCTGGAATATCATCGCATAAGAATTTCATCATCATACATCATTGGAAATTTTCAAAAATCATCAAAAATATTTTATTATCAAAATTTGCTCGATTTATCTCCCGAGGGGGCATACAGTCATGATCTTTTGAAAATCGTTGTCTTGGGCATCATCAAAATTTTAGTAGCATTGGTAAAATTTTCTTTGAAGCAATGCGTAAACACATCACTTCAAAGAGGGGAAAAATGTATACATCCAGAATTGGTTTGGAGAATATTAATTAAATATCAATTATTTAATTAATAAAATCTTTATTTCCTCAAATATATAAATAAATTGCAAAGCTTATTTATATTGTTCATATTTCTTAATTCCTCTTATCCAAACCACTTTCTTCATGATTTAATTAAAATAAACAACTTTACCTTTTTTATTTTATTTTATTAATTCTCTCCCATTAAATTTGAATTTTGTCACATTTCTCCATATTCTCCTAACCTCCTTCCACCTCATCTTCCAACTCACCATGTGTCACATGAAAAGAATTATTCCTAATTTATAAAATGGATATTTACTCTCAACAATTTTAACCAACTCAAGGACACATGGCTTCTTCCTTCTATTGATTCTCTTCTAAACTTGGTAAGATTGTTCTACTAAAGGGGACAATTTCCTTAATTCTCTCTAACCTCCTCATTTTGCACCGTCGATCTCTCCAGACTTAATCCTGATCATCCATTGCTGCCAACTCACCTGATGCCTTGGTGAAATCTATAAATAGAGGCTCATTTACAACTTTTCATAAGAGAAGATTGCTTAACATTACTCTACAAAATTCATCTTATCATTTGAGAGCTTAATTACATTTTGGTTCAGCATTTAGAATAGTTTAGCAATTAGATTAGAATCATGGCTCCTTTAGATGTTTCTTAGTTTGTTTTAATTCAAAATTTAGAATCATTTCCATATTATCTCCATTAGTTTAATTCTGCTTTGCATCATCTTCAGATCATTCTATATAAAACCACTCATTCATCATGTCATTTCATCATATCATTTGGTTGAATCATTAAATCATGTAGGCGTAGACATAGTTTTTTCATTCTATCTTAGAGGCTACTAATTTCTTAGGTGGCATCCCAGTAATTTAGTGCATAATTAAGACCTGAGAGAACAGTTACCATGGGCATTTAAGAATAGAGGAATATGGAATGTTTTTAGGGAATCACTTTATTGAATTGTGTTTTATTAATTTAGATTCCCTTAATGTAATACATTGCATCTGTTGTGTGTTATTGATTAGTTTAATCCACATATTTTCTTACACACAGTATGTGGTGAATTGACATATGAGAGCAACAAACTGTAACTCTATATGTGGACATTGTTCATGTAGACATAGAAAATATACCGAAACATTTAATCCTCATTACTAACATCATTTCATCCTGAATCATCTTCTTAGATGGTCATCATCTTTTGTCCCTTAATTAAATAAATCAAATTTATCTAATTAAGTTGTCATCTTCTTGTTAATTAAATTAATCAATTTTATTTAATTAACCCTTTAATCTCTATTTAATTAAATAAGTCATTTTATTTAATGAAATCTCTAAAGTCATTCTATTAAATTAAATAAATTAAACCTTATTTAATTTAATCTAGCATCATCTCTCTTTAATTAAATAAATCAAAATATTTTATTTAATTAAATCTAAATCATATTCCTCTCAACTTTGATTTAAATCAATCAAAAAATATAAATGAAATTGTCATATTAACTAATTTTATATTAAATTAATCAAATCCCAATTAATTTAATCCTAATCATCTAAATCCTCTAGATTTTTCAACTTGCACCAATAAATCATTTCTTTGATTTATTAAATCCTTTAATTACTTGCAACATGGCATCAAAAGGGAATATTCCACCAAGTTTGAAAATCCCTCCAAACAGATTTGGCCTTCCAACAAGGCATTCATTTCCTCTTGCATGTCCTTGTGCATTGATCAGAGTGGCATCTAATTCATTCATTTTCCCCTCCAACATGTCATTTGACAAATTTGAAATTCCACCTAATATCATTTATTGTGCACATTCATCAAAATGTGCTCAAGCTTCCTGCATTCACATTTTGACAAGTGGCACTTGGCCATTGGATGTAGAATGATCCCACATTCATCCATTTTTCCTCATCCTCCATCTCTTTCATCTATAAATAAGAGTCTTTCCTTTTTATTTTGGATCCACAACTTAGAGAAAAGTTACTATCTTCACATTTAGAGCAATTTCATCCATTTCCATAGCATTTTCCATCATCATAGGTAGGTTATTGCAGATTTCATCAAGGAGCTCATTTTTCATCATCACCACCAAGTGGATCAATCTTCATAAAACTTGCAAAGGAGTTGGGAAAGGGCCAATTTCCACATCAAATTGGCACCAATTCCCCCATGGGATTGAGAGTTTGCATGTTTAAATAGGATTTCATTGTTTTTCTTGTTTTTTTCTTCATTTTTTTTCCTATTTTGAACATTGTAGATGAATTTCATGGGGAATATTATATCTAACTTTCATATTGATCTAATATTGTGTTTGTTTGCTATGTTTGTGTAAGTCTAGGATTGGGGTTCACATTTTGGCACTAGGAGGGAAATCTCAAGATATTAACACTTTTTTTGACAAAATTCTGTGGTTTTTTTTGTCTATAGGAAATTGTGCCGGTATTAGTCCAGTGGCACCATATAATGACACTATCCTTCTAGCAACAACATACAACGACGCTGCAACTCCAAACTTAGTTGTTGAGGTCTTCCCACCAAAAAATCAAATTTTCAAACTTCGACGCTGGTATATTTTTTGACACTGGATTTTCAAACTCCAAACTCTGCCACTGACAGAAACTCCACCGCAATCGTGCTCTTTGTTTTGCTGCAGAGCACTGCTTGTTAGAGCAATGATGCCATACAATGCCACAGACTTATCTAAACAGCGCCGCATATGCCGGTTGTGCCGTTGGGGTAGGGTAAAAGGTTATGTTTCAATATATTTCGACATGTTCCTTTTTTATTTTGATCATTTTGAGCTATTGACTTGTTTTATGCCTCTGGTTTCTTTGATTAATCAGTTTTTGTAGATGGAAGCAAGGGGAAGTTGGAGTAATGACATCATCTCTTTATTGTATTAAGTGTTTTTCATCACTTTTCGAAACAACTGTAATTCCAAATTCAAGGATTTTGTTTCTTCAAGTTTCTAGGGCTCAATAATTTCCATTTGGGTTTAAAACAAACAAGAAAAAAGGGTTAAAAATAACTTTAGAAAAACTTATTAGATTTTGTTTAAGGTGAACAATTGAAAAAACAACTTTTATCTTTCCTTTTGGTGCTTTAAAAAAATCTAATAATTTCTTTGAGGATTTAAAATAAACATGTGCATTTATGTTTTGTAATCACTTACCCAAAATAATATCATCTAAAAGATGTATGTGCTTCTCTCGCACCTCACGATGATCTTGAGAATCAAAAGGCTTTTGGTGATATTAATTTGTGTAAGTAATTGTCTCCACACTTCAATTTGGATTTTAAAAATTGAAAAAAGCTTGCGAGTGTGAGTTAGGTATATCGTGTGTGCTCTCTCTTTGTTTCTCAACGAAGATTGATCAAACTTCAGATGTACCTGCTCACTTTAGTTTATCTCTAGAGGGTTTTCCTTGTGGGAAAAAGTAATCACCCAAGGGAACGACCCAACCAGGAAAATGCTAAAGCCAAGTGACTTCCACCTGAGATATAAGTGTACGTACTTGAGGAAAGGAAAGTATCTCAAGGATTGTTCTGACAAGAAGGGAAACAATGGTCTATTGTCATGTGGATGATCCCCCATGAACGGAATGCATGCATTAAAATCCCTTGTTTAAAAGACCAAAATCCTTAATCTATTTGTTGGTGCAAGAGGTCAGACCTATAAAGCTACCCCATGTTTTTACAACTTTTAGTAGAGATGATAAGTATGCCATGGGAGATTCAAGGGTACTAATGCTTGGATGACTCATAGAAGTGAGTCTTGCAGAGGGGAGCCAGTGTGGTCAAGCATCTAATCATCCACTAAAAGTAGGCATAGCTAGATTTATCCAAGTGGGGATTCAACAAATATTGTCTCAATATCTATAGGGTTGTGCATGTTCTTGAAATCAAAACACTTTCCTTGATTGTAAACATTGGGAAACAAACATTCAACATCATCATTGAATTTCAAACCCTTTAGAGAGTAAATACTATTGACAAAATTCAAGTTTTATTGCTTTTCCTAGGGATTCTATCATTAGAGACTTCTAAACATTTGGATTTATATCTCAATTTTCTCACTAAAGTCAATAGTAGGGAACTTTTTCCTTTATCTCCTTGATTTTCACACAATGGACTTTGTGGGATGAGAAAAAAATTGGACATTAGAGATCTAGTGGTAGAGCCTAATCAAGAAGTGTTTATGGTAAAAGGAAGTCACTAAACAAAGACAAAGAACAATTGAACCCCACATATGTGTTCTTTCAAATTATTTCCCGCAAGATCAAAATACGTAAACCAAAGACCAAGGGTCTTAGTCACAAATCTCACAAGAAAAAGTTGGTGATGATTTATGAGTTTAGGGAAATATTGACCTTTAACTTCTATGAATGTGCATCAAGAAACAATCCCAACTTGTACTCATTTTATTATTGTCAAAATCCAACCCTTTTTTAGAGGTTTGAACATTTTGTTTAGAATAATGTGTGTTCTTCAAAACCGAGGTCTATTAAACAAGAGTCTTTTTAGGTACACATAGGATCAAATTCAACCTACATCCATCTTTTAAACATAAAACCAAAATAATCTCACCAACTACTCTTGAAAATATTGACACCATCCTTTATGCTAGACATTTTGGCAAATCCATGAATCAAAATCCTTGAGTCCAATATCAAATCATCTTGTTTGGCTAGGTATGTGTAGATGCATCCTTCTCCACATGCTTAGCAAAATTATCATCAAATAATCTTGTTTGGTTAGGTGTGGGTAGAAGCATCCTTCTCCCTACACTTAGTAAAATTATCATCTTGTGAACATATTTATCCCATAGATAATATCCATAATCTTGGGGTTTATTTGTTCATTATCCAAATCAATCAAAAGCCAAGAGTCAAATCAAACAAGCCCAAACCAAAATCCAAGAATCCATGAAGTCCCAAAATTCTAGCATCCTTCTCAAGATCTTCTAAGAGTTAAAATATCTATATCATCCACCTTTCACAAATTTCACCATCACATTTTGATCCTAAATCATCATATATTTTCTCTTTTAAGCCTCATTTTATGGTTCAAACTAGATCATAACACAAGAAGAACATGGAGTATAACAAAAAAACATCAACTTCAAGTGACCTAAGTCAAACCGCAGCCGAGATCAATCCTGTTGGACCTAGCAACCCACTACCCAATCTTTCTCTCATAACAGCAGATCCCCAAGAGGAAGGGAAAGTGGAAGACATCAGCAATAAAGGGATGACCATATATAAGATCACTGAAATGCTTCAAAACCCTGATAAGCACCGAATTGTCAGAGCCATGATGAAATTACACCCCTCCCAATACATGCTAGAATTGGAAAAAGGAGCAAAACTCCCTTCCAATTTCAATGTAAGCACTATTGTGGAGAATCCTTTTATGCCACTTGTACCATTCACCTCACCTACTCAGAACATCGTCCAACGCATTCTATAATCCACATCATCCATTGCCACCACACAACCCATTGTCAACAAGGAGAGTTCATTACTCCATGCCCTTCAACAACATCCCCTTATGAATAATCAAAATTTGAATGCCAATACCATCATAGGTACATCAAGTACTGTGCCTCAAAATACCCTACACCAAAATGTCCCCCTTGTCTTTCCAAACACCAATGGTGCATCCACTTTTTCTGCAACACTGGCATATGCTCTTGACACACAAGTTTCACTCCCATTAGTACAAGGAGGCTTATTTGAACAAGGCAAGCTCTTAGGGCCTCATCATCACTCATTCCAGGAAGCCTTCCACCACTTCTAGTTCTAATCCCACCACCACCTCCACCACCATTTGCTCCACTACCAACATCCATATCAATTCCTAGTTTAGGACTCCCCCCTTTACCTAACACAAATCAATAATTTCAAAGAAATCTATCAAACACCAATCAAGTCATTGCATCTAATCCTCTAAATATACCACCAATATCACAACAACATGTGGTATCCATCCAAGCAACATAATTAATCCCAACACCCCAAAATATGGTCTCCCAAGGACCCAACACCTCAATCACACCATCCACCACAATCGTTCAAAACACACCTCAAACACTCACTACCACATCTAACATCCCAAATCCACCACTATCTCCACCCAATCCAAATATGGCAAGCTAGTACAACATAGCACTACAAGGTCACCAAGTCTACCAAAAGGCACTCTAGTAATACCAAGCTGCACAACAAGCATTACAAGCTCAAGGATTGCAACAAGTTTCCTAGGCATAAGCCCAAGCATTGTTGCAACAAAAACAAGCCCAATAAGCCGCTCAATCCACATGGGCCACCCAAGCTGCCCAAAAAGCACAAGTATAAGCACAGGCATAGGTGCAATCATAGTACGTCGCACAACAACAAGCATACCAGCAAGTGATGAAGGAATACCAAGAGCAACAAGAAGTAGTCTAACAACAAGCATTGTTGGCACAACAACGAAAACAAGCTCAAGCACAAGAATTATTAGTGCAACAACAATAGGACCAAGAACTAGTGTTGTTGGTACAACAACAATTACAAGCATACTTGGCACAATAAAATGTGTAAACACTATCCACCCACACACCAACCAATCCACCCATCCCTCCAACGATTGAACCACTGCAGAACACCTTCATCCCACCCCCTGATCCTCAAGATGATGTATCAACACAAATAAAATTTATTTCACAACAAGTGCTTGATCTTTAATTAGGGAAAACTACAAAGCCACCAAAGAACTTGTGCCCCTATCGATTCAATAGAAGCATTATAATGAAACCATTCCCAAAGGGATTTGAGATCCCAAAGTTTGAGAAATATCACGGAATAGGAAACCCTGAAGATCACATCAGGGAGTTCCAAGTACATTGCATGGAGGTCACGTACGATGAAACTTATCTGATGTGACTATTCCCTCAAAGCTTGGCAGGTACTGCCATTGACTGGTTCTCTCATCTCTCAGGAATAAAAAAATTCTAGGAAATTGTGGACACATTTGTGCAAAAATATGCCTTCAACATAGCTATGGATGTGATCCTAGAAGAACTATCAGCTATGAAATAGTCCAAGGGAGAAAAAATTGCTTCATTCTTGTAATATTGGTGATCAAAATCCAATAGAAGTAAATTGGCCATACCTGAGGAAAAACAAGTGTGCACCATCATCACAAATCTTGACGAAATCTTGTCCTTCCATCTCAGGATGCAATGCATCACAACCTACGATCAGTTGATCCCCAAGGTGCTCAATATTGAACGAGCCCTTATCTCACAAGGGGGAGCTCCTTCTTATCAAGAAAGTCACCCATCCACCAGCTAGAAGGACAAACCTCGCACATGGGGAAAAATAGTAACGTTACCAACAATGGTGTTGTCGACTCCAAAGTTGTCATCAGTGCTCCATGACAAAACAGACAAACACCACAACAACCACAAGACAGTAATCAGAACAATCGACAATCCAACACGGTTGGACAACAGCCAAAGAACCCAGTAGTCAACAACATGAACAATTAAGGCAGACCGCCTCAGCGAAACAAAAATTTTCCCAAGCAGAAGTACACAGCCCTTGGGAAATCAGCTAAATCCATCATGTAGAGATTGGTGGAGGAAAAACTCATCACAGTCCCCACCTATGACAACTACCAAGAGCCCTTGGTAAAACCATCATGGTACAATGAAAATAACCTTTGTGATTTCCACAAAATCAAGGGACACACAACTGCTAATTGCATGAGCTTAAGAAACTTGATCCAAGACATCATTGATGACAAAATCATAAATGTGGAACAACTAGCTGGGAATCAAAATCTCAAGATTTACTCGAATCTGATGCCCAACCACAATAAAGGAAATAATAACAATGATAAAGGAAAAGTTACCTTCAAAAGTGTGAACCATGTGTATGGCCATGCCATTACATCTCTAGAAGAAATGGTCACTGTCATCACCATCAAAGGAGCCCAAGCCGATTGCAGAGTCACCACAAGAGGCAGAAAGGTTACCATCATAGGATCATTTCAGCCTCCTAGAGCATCCACTTCCAACCCAAGATCCATTCATAGTGGCTACAATATCCTCAACCAGTTGAAAAGATCCCGAACTCAGATCTCCATCATGGAGTTGCTGAAGATCTCACCAGCCCACAAGAAAATTCTTGAAGAAGCCTTGGGCCCCTCATCTTCCATCCCCACTAATCTTGATGCAGATCAATTCCAAGCTATGGTCCAACACCTCACTACACCTCACCTTCTTACATTTTCATAACAAAATCTTCCAACACAACCATCTCACAATCGTGCACTTTATCTTGAGGCTTTCATTCATAAGAACAAAGTCAAGAGGGTCTCGATAGATGGGGGTGTTGTGTTGAACATATGTACCCTGAAATTAATAAAAAATTTGGGCTTCTCCAAAGATGCTGTTGAAAAAGGAAAAGGAATAACCATCAGAGCCTACGATGATCAAGAAAGAGTTTCTTAGGGCACTATCCAACTCCCTATTCAAGTAGGGTTGACCATCATCGAAACAACTTGTCAAGTTCTTAACCTAGAATTTTCATACAATATACTCCTGGGGCGTCCCCAAATTCATGGGATGCAAGCCATCACTTCCACCTTCGACCAGTGTGTAAAGTTTCCATACCAAGGCCAAGAGGTCACTTTCCATGGGGATCCAAAACCCTTTTACTATTGAAAAAATATGTAAGCAAAATATTACAAAATCCTCCAAGTGCCCAAGAATGATGAGGGCCCCTCAACTCCATACATCGACCTGGCTACTCTCGCCTCCAATTTTGTGATAGAGACACCCACCATTACCGCCATCTCTAATATCAAGGTCATTATCTAGGACAATTGGTGTGGGGATTATACAATTATGAAAAATGCTTTTATAGTGGGGGAATTACCACAATCTCCTAGTTCACGAGGATGACCAAAGTGAAATAATGCATCCTCATCCCAAACCTTCACAACAGGCTCCTCCAGCTTTAGGATTTGGGGAGACGTAGGTCAGGAAGTAATAGAAGAGGACCCATCAAACCTCCTATACCAAGACAACAAAACAAAAACCAACCTACCTATGAATGATAGCAGTAAAGGCTTACAAATGATGCTCGCCATGGGCTATGATGGAAACAAAAGGCTTGGGAAAAATGAAAATGGACTTCTAGTACATCTCATACCAGAGATGCATATCAGAAATCTTGGTCTCAGATGTACCCCTCTGAAGGTGACCATACTTGGAAAAAGTGCCTCGGTTTAGGAGGTCATAACTCCTCCTCAACAATTAGCATCCACCCTCCAATTTCCTGTATCCACGGGTTGAGTTAAAGACAACTTCACCTTTGACATAACTCATGTGTGTAGTAGTGACAAGGACCCCATAAATAATTTTCCTATGCTTTCTGAAGACACCTACCTACTTATGATTAGTACCTTGTCTTTTGACACCAACGATCATCGAACCCATGAAATAAACATAGTCTACCCCCAGCTCATCGATTATAACCAACGAGGACCACCAATTCTGGACACTTTAAAAAATGATGAGTTGCTATCAAAATTGATGGGATTGCGAGACACGGTACCACATGGAGATCACAAGGCTGGCTTTGATATCATACTGGACACACAATCCTACTATGAGGAGATGATTAAAACCTTTACTCACAAAAGCAAAAATTTGAGAATAATCTCAAGGTCTTCGAGTGAAAACCACACTGTGGCACACTCTGACCCAAAAACAGTAAAAATAAAGGACGTATCCAATGGTGCAAACCTCTCTAAGGCACATGAGGAGGAAGGATTCAATCTTCCTCTTAGTGGTCTACATCAAGAAAAGTCAGCGGTTCTAGCTGAGAATTGCAACCCAGTCAACTTGGGAATAGAGGAAACTCCACATATCACATTTTATACTAAATCATTGATGTCAGAAGAACAAGATCTCCTAACTGCCTACTTAAGGGAGAGAAAGGTCAAATTTTCATGGACCTATGTTGACATGCCTGGGCTTGATCTAGAGATTGTAGTCCACCATCTAGCAGTTTACCCCGAGCTAAAGCCCGTCAAACAAAAGCTTAGAAAAATGCATCCTGAAATTGTCTTGTTGGTCAAAATGGAATTGAAGAAGCTACTTGATGTAGGATTCATACGGCCAATAGATTATCCAAAGTGGGTATCAAATCTGGTACCTATCTCAAAGCCTGATGGGGGAATCGACATCTGTACAGACTTCAGAGACCTCAACAAATCATGTCCCAAAGATGACTTCTCACTTCCCAACATTGATATGATTGTTGATATGACCGTGGGACATGAGATTCTTTCATTTATGGATGGATTCTCTAGGTATAACCAAATCATGACAGCCAAAGAAGACCGACACAAAATGACTTTTACTTGTCAATGGGGGACATATTGCTGGAACATGATGTCGTTTAGCCTAAAGAATTTAGGAGCAACATATCAGAGGTCCATGACATTAATCTTTCATGACATGATCCATAGGACTATGGAAGATTATGTCGATGACATATTGGAAAAATCCAGAAAGAGGCAGGACCACATAGCAGCATTGAGTGCTATTTTTGATAGACTTGAGGAATACAAGGTCTGCATTAATCCAAAGAAGTCCATCTTTGGCGTACAATCAGGGAAGCTATTGCGATACATCATGTCCATGAGAGGTATTGAAATAGATCCAACTAAAGTAAAGGAAATCCTCAAGATGGAGGCACCTCAAACATTGAAACAGTTGAGAGGCCTATATGGAAGACTCCAGTCCATCCACCGATTCATAGCAAAACTAGTAGGAAAGGTTGTCCCCTACTCTCATCTACTCCACAAGGGGGTAGCATACAAATTGGATGAGAAGTTCGATCAAGCCTTCAACAAGATCAAAGAATATTTTCTCACACCTCTAGTGCTTATGCCACCAATCTCAGGAAATCCTCTAATCCTATACATATCAGCAACAGTAATAGCTCCTGTTGCTCTCCTCACTTAGCACGATGAAATTGGAAGAGAGAGGGCCATCTACTACATCATCCAGACCATGGTAGGGAATGAGTTAAATTTTTCATTCATCGAAAAAGCATGTCTCATAGTGGTGTTTGCCTCACAAAATTTCACACACTACATGTTAGCACATAAAATAAAACTCATTGTAAAGATCGACCCACTCAAATACCTACTTTCCAAAGCAATTCTCACAAGAAGGATGGCCAAGTGGCTCATGATCCTATTAGAATATGATATCGAGTATGTAGAGCGGAAGGCATCAAAGGGCAAGATATTGCATACCAACTAGCAGAAGAACCAATGTATTTAGAGAACCCGCTAATTTCAGAGTTCCCCGATGAATCACACTTCAACTTGAGCATAGAAGACCACTGGAAGTTTTAATTTGATGGTTCCTGTGTGTGTGAAAAATGTATCAATCTAAATGAAATTCAAACACATATCAGTAAGACATTAAATCAGGAAAACTAAAAAAGAAAATAGAATAAGCAAACTATGACTACAACTTCCCTGAAACCGTCTTATCTCTCTCTAACTCTAGCGTTTTGTTGTTTCCAATGGCTCTCAGATCAGCAGATCAAGCTCAACAAAATGAACAACTGAAGAATGAGATTTTAAAATGCACACTATGCTAAATGCAAGGCTATGCTAAGATGAAAGTATTGTTGTGATGCTAAAAGGTTGTGATTGCATAAGTTGATTGCATGTATGTTTGTGCATTTTTGTATGTATGCGTAGGTAACCAAAGCTTGGATTTGTATCAGTATTTATAGAGCTTTAGAAAGGATTCAATTGGCTGATTTGATTAACGGCCCGGATTAAGCTTGTTCGAATGGATGGTGGAAGATTTTTGAAAGTAGAGAGGGAGATAGAAGGTTTCCCTTTTCCTTCAATTTCCGTCATTGAGATCCGAAGGGAAATTGCCATTTCGAAGAATGAGTTTAGAATGAGTTAGAATTAAATAAAATAAATTTATTTAATTTGTAAGTGAAGATGGATATAGAAACTCGCATAATTAAATAAATTGTATTTAATTATGTTTTAGAAATGAATTTAGAGTGAGAGAAAAATATTAAATTAAATATTTAATATTTAATTTGATTATGGGATGAAGAGAATATTCCATTATTTGAATATTCAAATATTCAAACTTTAGAATGATATAATAATTAAAATAAATAATCATATTTATTTAATTTAATTAAGAGGAATGTGGGAAATGTCAATAATTAAATAAAATTATTTATTTAATTAAGGTAGAAGAATTAGAAAATGAACAATATAAATAAATAATTAAATTTATTTATATGTAGATGACTTTGGGAGAATTAATTAAATAATTCATATTTAATTATTGTAGAAGAATTAGAAAATGAACAATATAAATAAATAATTAAATTTATTTATATGTAGATGCCTTTAGGGGAATTAATTAAATAAATAATTTAATTAATTAACAAGCTTAATCATGACCATTTTTAGACATATACAGTTCCAACACAGTATGGATTGGAAGCTGGGGTCCTTTTCATCACTCCACATGAAGACTGCATACCAAGATCCTACAAGTTGGAATTTCCCTACAAAAAAAATATCATAGAATATGAGGCTCTAACCATAGGACTTAGAATAGCAATGTAGTGGAATATCATGGATCTCAAGGTATATGGGGTTTCATAGCTCATAATCAATCAAGTAAACGATGAGTACCAAACTAAGGATGACATGCTAACTCCATATAAGAAATTGGTGGAAAGTCATAAGGATTCCTTTATTGAGATCACATTTGAGTAGATACCTAGAACACACAACAAAGCAACATATACCATGGAAACAATTGGATCCCTATTGGACATCACTCACAATGTCCCAAAGCATGAATTCCTAGTAGAGAAGCTTCTTGTGCCTGCATTCGAGGTATCAGAGACCGAATTTGTGTGCAAAATTGTTAGTCCTGGTGATACCTAGTATCATGATATATACACTTATCTAAGAATAGGAGTCCTCCTAGCAGACATAACCTCAAACCTTAAGAAAACCTTTGTGAAAAAAGCATCTCATTTTGTTATCCTAGGAGATACCCTTTACTGTAGAAGCATTAAGGGAACCCTATTACATTTTTTAAACATTGCGGAGGCATTGACCACATTAACCAAGGTACATAACGACATTTGTGGTTCACACTCGAGTGGTATGACCTTGGCCAAGAAATTGTTGAGGATGAGGTACTATTGGCCTACCATGGAGAGAGAAGCACATGATTATTTCAGAAGGTGTCTATAATGTTAGCAGCATGGGGACCTCATCCATGCACCAACTCAAGAGCTACAACCTATTGTCACACACTATCTCTTTTCATGGTGGGGGCTTAATCTCATTGGAAAAATTACCTCCATGTCATCTAATGGCCATAATTTTTTCATTACCGCCACTGAGTACTTCACAAAGTGGGTAGAAACCATTCCAATGAATTACATTACTAGAAAGAAGATATCAAATTTCATTCTGAACTACTTAATTTTCCTCTACAGTGTCCCTCAAGTCTTTATCTCAGATAATGGGACACCATTCAAGAATTAGGATGTTCGTGACCTATGCCACAAGTTTAAAATCCAACATCACTTTTCCACCCCGTACTACCCCCAAGAAAATGACCAAGCTGAGGCTACAAACAAGACCATTCTAAAAATCCTCAAAAAAATAGTCAATGAAGCTGGTCGTGATTGGCATCTCCAACTGAATCCCACCCTCTAGGCCTATCAAACCAGCATCCACACACCCATAGGTGCCACCCCCTTTTCCATGGTCTACGGATTAGAAGCCATACTCCCCATCGAGATCGAGCTTGCATCAGTGAGAATATCACTGGATAATCTCATCATGGATCAGGAATATCGGGTATCACAACTAAGTGACCTAGAATTGCTAGATGAATGGAAAATGGAGGCCTTAAACCACTTGTAGGTGTATCAGAACTGACTCAAGCAGAGTTATAACAAGAAGATTTGGATTCAAACATTCAAAGTAGGAGAACTTGTGCACAAGGATAATCAAAAGAACTTCCCAAACCCAAATGACAAAGGTAAATTTGAACCTAATTAGTTGGAACCCTTTTCCATCACCATAAGTTACATATTAGGGGTGTATCAGTTATCAACACCAGAAGGCGAGCCTCTACAAGAGCCCATGAATAGCTCCCATCCCAAAAGTTTTATGCCTAATCTTGTGAGGTGTAAAACCAAAAAATACAAAAAAATCAAAAAATGTCTAAAAAAATGGTCACCCTGGTGAAACCTGGCAAACAAGTGTCTTGGTGACAACAAAAAAATCAAAAAAGACAAAAATCCAAAAAAATAAGAAAAAGGATTAAAAACAATAAAGAGGAAAATCATCCTATAGTGAAAATAACTTCGGTGGCGCTTTGGGCAAGTACCTTGGTGAAAACCTAGAAAATAGGTGCCTTGTGTAAATAAGCACTTTCCATCCACTAGGATCTTCACGACTTGTTCTGCATCATCCGTCCATTAGGCTTCCATCATCCATCACATTCCATATCTCCATCCATCACCCACTGCATCCACATCATATCTTGGTCCTGTGATCATGTCATGATCCCACCTAGTACTACTTGACCCATTGTCAAGGTCAGTTTGTCCTGCCTTTATTAGAGTATTCTATTTCTTAACGCTAGGGGCATGTTCTCATCATATCGGATTTGTGTATATTCTTGGTGTCTTCGTAAAATTAGAAAATCCTAAAACATTCAAAACATATCAATATCCAAAAATAGGTCAAAAGTCAGTGAAAAAGTCAAAAACAGAGTCATCTTTTTGAACTACATCATCTTTGAGCTTTGAATGTAGGCAAGGTTGATGTTTGATCTTCGCCTGAGACACTTAGGTCAGTCATTTAGGAGTATGTCTTAATAAACTAGCAATCCATTTGTTCACATCTCATCAATAATCGAGTTTGTGTCAGCTAAACTACGTGGTCTCTATGTGTCTAACTTAGGCAAGGCTAATTTGGTTGATCATCCCCTGAGGCCCCTAGGATAGGTCTTTAGGTTAGGTCTTTGGTCAAAATCTCAAAAAACCCCAAAACACCTAAAAACTGGAAAATTTGAAAATCAAAACATTTGTAGAATCTCAAAAATACCAAAAACAGCTTCAAAACATTTCAAAAACATCAAAAACATCCAAAAAATTGAAAAAAACCCACTCATCCCATCTCACTTGCACCCATGATAAACATCACTCATAATAAATCAATCGTCACCCTCAAACCTTTGGTGAAACAGTAAGAAACAATTCTAGCAGGTTAAAAGTGAAAGCTTAAACGTTAAGGTCTCAAGTCTAGGTCAACATGTAAAGAAGTTGGTCAACTCTTTGTGTCAATAGCTTATCATCCAATCAATCCCAAATCAATCATCTGATATCATCATTTCCTAGGATGCATCCTTCTTACAATGGACATCAACATCACGCATCACCATAGTTTAGTCTTGGCTAGCGGTATGAAGAACATTAACTTGTTTGTTTACTTGATCTTTTTATTGTTGATTTATCTTTTTGTGCTCATTTTGATGACCTCACGATGATGTCCCAAATGAAGGGATTTAGAGAGAAAGAAATGGGGCAACAATCATTATCTTTTTATCTGTTGTGCTTGTTGGATATTCTTGTAAAATAACCTTGGTCATACGTGCTTTCTTTGGGTGTGGGGAAGATGCTTCGGGTATCTCGTTGACCACGTAGGAAGGCTTTCCTTTCTATGTTTTGCTCTGATATGTTTGGAATATCTGAACTACATTTTGAACAACATTCCATGTGTTAGGTGTGAATAGGAGTACTCCTATCTGATTGTCAAGTCAAAGTCCATCACACTAGGTGCAACGCCATCCTGGTTCTTTATACCTTGATGCATCGTGCCTACATGTGTTATCAAACATAAGGTAAATGGCCCTTTTAAAAGTCCCAATTCCTTGGTAAGAAAATCATCATCATCATCATCTTTTGACTTGTTGGAGTCTTTTCTTTCTTCTATCTTCTTTCTATGCTAACATGGTACCATGACAGTTAATCGTAAATCATCATCGCCATTGCATCCATCCTGCATCCATAAACCATCAGCATAATGCATATCATATCATGGCATATATGGCGCATTGATCATATCATGTGCATTGAATTTCATCATTGCATAATATAGATTGGTTATTCTAAGCATCTTATAAATCATACATTTGCATTCATTTCATAAGCATAAAAGGGAATCATCATAGAGGAATCATTAACTCATATCATATATACATCATAATATAACTCATTGGAATCCATTACATAATCCTATAAACATAACATACATATCAGCCATTTGAATTATTACCATACCATGTACATCATATCATGACATACACATCATTAAATCATCATTAAATACATCATTTCATAAACATCATTATAAAATGCATGATCGCATCATATCATGTGCATCACCATATAATACATGAGAAATAATATAATCATTGCATCATAATATAGATTTTTTAGTCTAAACATTTGCATATCACAACATTTGCATCCATCATTATCAAAAGAGCATATAAAAGATACTAAAAAAAGAAATTCATCCATAAATCACCATACAACATCACATCAATTGCATTGCATCATCATCACATAAAATAGAATCATTGCATCACATATAGAAAGTAAAAAAAATCACATCATGCATAAATAAAATAGAACACATCATATCGGATCAAATTACCTCATCTCATATATATATCATCAAAATAATATTCACTATCATGGTACAAATCGAGATCAACTGTGTATCAATCAAATATATAAAGTAGAATAGCCCACCAGGCTATCAAAATCAAGCTAGTGAAGCGGAAAAGAATCACGTCTCTGATCCAAAGTGGGCTAGTCCTACTGACTGCCCTTTCCCTTGCCGACCTATCTCTATCCATGATCCTCTAGAGGCCAGTATCCTTTTTGTTGCAAAAAACATGGGACCTGGGATGCTTGGGGTGTTGGCCTCCTACAATGATTTAATAACTAGGCCCTTACAGCCATGATTCAGAGATTGGACATCTAACCTGAATAGCTATTTCAATCATCATGAAGGTGCATTTAACTTGTCAACCTAGGGATGTGAACTTGAAATGGGTCATTACAGTATGTGCACTAGGAGCTCAAAGTAGCCATTTCATTATACAACTAAGGAACTCAAAATATTGAAAGTAAATTGCTTAGAAGGGAATACCATAAATACCAATAATCAATCAACAACTACACCCAACTAAAATGCATAACAGGAATGAAAATATGAGCAACAAATAGGGCACTACTTTATTTGCTTTGGCTATAGGAACAATCATAGAATGAAATTCCAGTGGTTGTAGGAACAGTCGATGCTAGATTTCTAACTAATTACTAAACAAAAAGTAATACTAGACTAATACTAAACTAAGAAGAAAGATTACTCACCAAGTGGGTCCCCTTGGATAAGTATCATCTAAAAATAATGCCAACTCAGGTGCTCGAACTTAGAACTTTATTTTATTCACTGTAAATCATGAGTACAAAAGAGTAATGTATCTATATTACTGAAAACTTGAGAGTGCAAGTACAATATCAAATCATGCAGCCTCTTGAGGAAGGAGCATCAGATATTTATTTATACTATCAGCTAGACAAGGCAGTCAACTCCATGATTGGGAGAACACCATTTAGGGAAAAAAGAGAAAGTGGAGTGGCAATAGTTACATATGCATAGAATCTGGTTAGACATGTAGGTCCAAATGCATATTTAGCACAACAGTAATGCTCATGTCTTCTTAGTCATTAATGTCCACTACAAGGCGGTTACATTTGGTTGAATGAGGAATCTTCTGTCGTTGACCTCCTTTGACCTTGAGCAATTACTTTGTTGGATGTTATGGTGCATGCCCAGCTGGTGGTGCCTTCCTCAACTTAGCATCTTTAGATTAAATCTGCATGGCAATGTCAGTACGCACAATAATTGCACATCTTTAACCACCTTGAGGAACATTCATTAACCACATTCAATATCAGTATAGATAATCCACATAATATGCCAATGTCATTAAAAATTGCAGAGATAGGATTAAGCCCAATGTCTGTGGTTTGATGGAAACATTATGAAAATATCAACATTTAACATCAAAGTCCATGACAACTACCAACAAATAAATTATAGATTCTACCCAAAATTGGACCAAAAACTAGGCTCATCACTCCCCCCAACCTAATGTTTTGCTGGTCCTCCAACAAGGGAAGGGTTGTTCTTTTGCTTGGTCAAAGCTCTAAAATTTGCAACTGATAGTTGTCCAACATCAGTGGCTGCTGTGCATGAATCAAGATCCCAATAGAATACTCATAACTTGTCAAATCTGTTCCATCTCTATTTTTTTGCAGCAATGTCATATTGATAGAATCTGAAGTTTGGCATGGGTCACATGAGAATGGGTAGCTGGAAAGTCAAGGGAAGCCAAAATCGCCCCTTCGTTTTCCCAATCTGAATATACCTATCAATCCCTCTTAGTGTTGTAGCATAATTCTAGATGGAATGGGGTTCAGCCTGCTTCAGCTCATCAGTTAGGTTATTCCATCTTTGTGATAGACATCTTCTCGTAGTTTCCTCCTTTGCTGCTACCTTTACCTCATACTAACTATAAACTACCTCAATCCAAGGCATAATCTTGTTTCCATAACTAGGTCTAAGAATCATTTTGTGCCATTCTCTATAAATATCCCTTGGGTTGCTTGATTTAGCTCTAATGGGCAGAGGGATGTTAGACTCCAATTGCTTATAAGCCCCATGTTGTTGTTCCCAACTAATCTCATTTTACACCCAAGAAATAAATGCCCTCAATTGGATATCCCCAACATACAACAACGGATTCCAATCATGGTCTTGAGTTACAGCATAATGATGCAAACAAAACTCACATAGAAAATTCTTCATTTCAACTGAGGCAATCATATATGCATTGAAAAATTCAATAGGGGTGTCAATAGAAGGATTCAAACCTGAGGCAATCCTTGATAGCTTAAAAGAGAGATATTTCTCTTTCAGATGTAGAGAATAGACCCTTGGAGGAGTCCTACATTCCAAAATCTATGGTACCAAAGTTGCCATATCATCCACCCTCTGCTTTAGGGTGGCAATTTCTGCATCCTTATCTTCAATCTCCTCATTTCTCTTTTGAATTTCCTTCTTCAATTTATGTTTTTCCTTTTTTCATTCTTCCTCCCTCCTTTGTATTTTTTTTCATAAATTACAAATTGCCATATGTACTATAAAATCAGGAGGATTATGAATTCCTACCAGTATTTTTGTCGATGGTGGCTCCTCATATAGCACTATCTGCATGGACTCAGGCTTTCTAGTTGTCTCTGGTTGTGGGGTTACTATTTCTTCTCCCACTTCTTGATACAGGGGCTCTCATTCTTATTTTTGGTGTGGTCACATGAACTTTTGCTCTGGTTCTAGTTGTTGTTGTAGGACTTCTTGTTGCAAGACTTCTTGCTCATGCTACAAGAAATCCTGATTTTCCTCAAACTCTTCTGCAATGTTAGCAAGATTGGCCAATGTTATATTTGCTGCTCTCTCAAATATGTCTTCTTCTTCGACATTCTCCTACCCCATTGGAGCTTTAGGGTCCTCATGTGATGTCTCACCAGGCTTGGGGCTTTCCTATGGAGGTGTACCAATCACTAGCCCAACTGGTCTTGATTTCCTAGAAGGATTCTCACATTTTTCTTTGGCTACAGGATGAACAGTTTCAGCCTTCCTCTTCTTAGAACTTGGCACCTTTCTTTCTACAGGATGTGTTTTAGCCTTCCCTTTTATTTTTTTTACTTTTTTCTACTGTGCCATAGTTTTCATCAGGGTTTCAAGTGGAACGTTGTCATCAGAATCTGATGAAGAGATTTCTTTTTTCTGAGTGCTTTGTTCTAGAAGAACTAATTTCTATGGTTTCTTCTGATGCAAGAGGGTTCACACTAGATCTTGCACCAAAGGTTGAAGCATCAAGAGTGGATTTAGACATGCTCAATCTCCTACTAGACCTCTGGGGTTGAGGTAGAACCCTAGGTTCCAAGTGCTCAGGTCTAATTTGATCAACATTTATGAATTATTCCCAAGTCATTCCAGATACATCATGCAGAGAATTTTCAACTAGCAATTTAATCAGACAATGGTGGGAAACAAAATTATCCCTACCTTTTTGGGTCTCGGCTGCCATGATTGAGAGAAGATTGTATAGAACATTAGGGACATTCATCCTCCTTCTATGCCTCATGTGATTCAAAAGCTTGAAGTACATGGAATGCAAATTCGAATAGCAACCCTCACAGGTGATGTATTTGATAACATAAATGAGTATCTGCTTCCATGGCTCAGGAAAATACATTCTCTTTGCACCCTATTTATCTATGCTCAATGGGGGGTCGTTCGGCTCTGTAAATTTGGCCCTAGCTGATCTGGCGTCTCTAGAGGTAGGGTAATTTTCACCATCAGTCGGTAACCTTGTGAGCTCTGCAATTCTTTCCTCAGTTGCCACAACTTCCAACCCTTTTACTATGGATTTTCCTTCAGAAAATTTCTGGGTGAATTCAAGGGAAATGCTTTCATCAAAGCCATCTAGCTTAAGGAAGTAATCCAACCATCCACAGTTTCTAAATTCATCTAGAAATTTTGCATCTTGCAATAAAACATCATGCACTATGGGTTCATTTCGAATTAACCCACCTCCCACTGTCTGCAATCAAAAAAATGTTCTGTGATTTCTTTCCTGTATTTTCCATCTAAAAATCAAGTTCACCTTCCTGCAATACCTACTAAATTTCCAATGCCAATATTGAATAAATTTCCTTTTCTTTTGTTTTACCTTTTTTCTTGCAACTCAAGATTATGACAGAGTCAATAATGGCAAGAAAAGGAGTGATAAAGGAGAATTACGATGGGAAGAAATGGCAGTTGTAATTAATGTCACTTCACACATGCAAGCCATCCTCTCACTCAGATTTGAAAATAAGCTCATTTTAAATTTTCTAACATAGCCTAGCATAAATTGACACATGGGCAATATATTTACATCTTTTTCTTCCCCCCCAAGCTAAATTAGCACATGTGTTCGCACATGCAAGATGGAAGTGGTGATTTGACAGGGAGTAATGACATGTTATGTGAATGTCTATGCTAACGTACAATGATTAAATGAATGCCCTTAAAAGATGATTAAAAGATAGAAATGAATGCACACATACATGAATGTGTGGAGGATTCATTGCAAATATTGTGAAGAAAGTATCGCTCACCTTTTAGAGGAATAAATTGAGCAATTAATGAATATGAAGTGGAATGAGGTGAGGTGAAATGATGTGATGGAAGAGAGAGAAAGGTGGTGATGGCTGGGTGGATGGGCAAAGAAATGGACTTCCACAAGAGTAAAAGTATTTATTATGATAAGTACATACCTTAATTAGCCAGAAGGGGGGACACTAGGTCCACTTCCTTCGGCTACAGGAAGCTCAAGTGTTGAATGTTGGGTGAATTACTGCAAGAACTCTTCTTTGGAAGCTAGCTTGTGATATAATCCGAGGCAATGATCATTGACAAGTAATTTGAGTCTAACAAGGTCAATGGGAGTAAGTTGAACAATGCCATTATGAAAGACCTAAACAAATTCATATGGTCCTAGCCACCTTGTTTGCAATTTTCCTGCATTGTCCTGATATCTTGAGTCATAGAGCAGTGCCCAATCTCCTATTTGGAATTTCTTGTCCTTAATAAAATTTTCATGCCATTTGATTCTCTAATTTTGCACTACCTCTGTATGTTGTAGGGCTACTCTTCTTATCTCATCCAAAGCATTTAGCTGCATGATTCTTTCTCTATATGGCTTAGGAATATCCATCCGAAAATCTATTGCAGTTCGAAGAGTCTTATATTCAAATTCAATGGGAATCATGGTTGTCTTTCCATACATCAAATCAAATGGAGTGAAGCCTGTAGTTGTTTTCTAGGTTGTCTTATAGGCCCAAACAACTTTTGGTAATTTGTTTGTCCAATCGTTTCTATGAATAGCTACTGTTTGGGTGAGAATGGCTTCAATTTCTCTATTGGTCACCTCAACTTGGCCACGAGCTTGGGGGTGATAAGGAGTAGACTTCCTGTGCCTTATTTTGTACTCATTAACTAGTGCTGCAATAAGGTTTGATGTGAATTGAGTCCCTTGATTAGTCACTATTTTTCTTGGGACTCTATATCTTGTGAAAATCTCCTCATAAAGAAATTTTGCAACCTTGTTATCTCTTGCATGTTTCATGGTCTTAACTTCTACCCACTTTGTCACATAATTAGTACATACCAATATATAAGACTTACCATTTGATGGAGGGTCAATGGGTCCCACAAAATCCAATCCCCAGTTGTCAAAGGGAGTGATTACTACCTGAGGGAAAAGTGGCATCTCATCAAATCTAGTTGGTCTACCCATTCTTTGACATCTATCACATTTTTTGGTATATCTTCTTGCATCCATGTGTAGTGTTGGCTTGTAATATCCTATGTTCAAAATATTCATTGTTGTCCTCTTGGCTGCAAAGTGTCCTCCACATGATTCATTATGACATGCATGCAAAATTTCATATGTCTTATCTCCTCTCACACATAAACTCATGAAATGGTCTGGTCGAGTATAAAACAAACATCCAACAATCCAAGAGAAAGGAAAATATTTTTCAATGAGCGCCCTTTTCTCTTTTGGAGAGAAGTGAGAAGAAACTCTACTTGTAACCAAATAATTGGCTATGTCAGAATACTAGGGTGTTTGTATACTGAGGGAGAATAGACGCTCATCAGGAAAAGAGTCATTTATGGGTTGATTTTCTTTTGATGTAGTCAACCTTGAAAGAAAATCTGCAACAACATTGGCCTTCCCTGGCTTATCCACAATGGTTATATCAAACTCCTGCATCAAAAATAACCATCTTGCCAACCTACCTATAATCAAAGGTTTATTCATGAGATATCTAATGGCTGCATGATCAGTGTGCCCAATGATTTTGTAGCCTCTTATATAATGTCTGAATTTATTTAGTGCATAGATTATTGCCAACATTTCTTTCTCTATCACTACATAATTGAATTCAGCTCCTTGTAATTAATTGTTGACAAAGTAAATGGAATTTTCAGTAGCTCCTTATTTTTTTCCTAAGACTACTCCTATGGAATAATCTAATGCATCAATATGGATGTGGAAAGGAAGTTCCCAATTAGGCCCTTTGAGTATAGGAGCATGAGTCAAAGCTACCTTCAAGTCAAAAAATGCCTTGTCATAGGCTTCAGTCCACTTAAATTCAACATCTTTAGTGAGAAGAGTATACAATGGTGTTGCTACCTTGCTGAAATCCTTGATGAAATTCTTATAATATCCACTATGACCCAAGAAACTCCTAACATCCTTCTATTTTGCAGGTGTGGGAAGATTTGTGATTACCTCAATCTTTGCAAGATCTACTTGAATTCCCTTGTGGGAGATGTAGTGGCCAAGAATTACACCTTCCAGTATCATCATGAAGCACTTTTTACTATTTAAGGACAAGTTTTGGTCTTCACATCTTTGTAGGAATCTCTTGAGATTTTCCAATGCTTGATTAAAATCAACACCATAAGTGGTAAAGTCATCCATATAAATTTCCATGCAATCATGAGAAATGTCTGAGAATATGCTAATGATTTCCCTCTAAAAAGTTTTAGGTACATTACATAAGCAAAATGGGAGTACCGAATAGTCATAGGTCCCCCATGGATAGGTAAATGTGGTCTTCTTCTAGTCCTCTGGTGCAATTTGGATCTTGTTGTAACTGTTGAATCGATCGAGAAAATAAACGTATTGCTTTCTTGCAAGTGTATCCAAAACTTGATCAATGAAGGGTAAGGGAAAGTGGTCCTTCTTGATGGCAACATTAAGTTCCCTATAATCAACAAAAAATCGCCATTTCCCTCCTTTCTTGGGCACGATCACTAATGGAGAAACCCACTGACTATCTAAAATGGGGTAGATAAATCTTGCATCTAGTAATTTTTGTAGTTCCCCTTTTACAAATTCTCTTAGTGCACGGTTAATTCCTCTTTGTGGTCATCTTACTGGGGTGCAATCATCTCTGATGTAAATTCTATGTGTACAAAGTTTATGGTCCAATCCCTTCATATCATGATAATCCCATGCAAATGCATGTTGACAGGTCCTTTATAAGTTTTCCAATAATAGTTGTTTTTCCCCACTTAATTTACTATTAACATTCAGATATTTTCCTTTTGACACCTGTAATTGTGTAGTTAACTCTATCATGGCTACTTCATTAACACATTGTACCTTTAGTTCACATGGAAGAAATGTATGGGACATACCTATTGCTGCAGGAAGTCTATCTACAAGAATAGTGGTTGCAGGAAGAATGTCTACAAGAACAGTAGCTGCAAGAAGTCTGGTTGCAGGAAGAACAGGTAGAACTGTCTTAACTGGAGTAGCAAAATGAGAAGATGATGCTTCATCCACTTCACAATGGTTCTGAATGATGTTAGCCAATACTTCATCCTCATCTTGGAGCTGCATGAAAGAGCTTTTTCCTAGCACATAAGCTGCACCACATAATTAACTTTCTTAGCCTCTTCGCCAACAAGTGGCCATACAGGATTATCTTCATCATGAGATGGCTGAGTAGGAGGATAAAGAACAAAAAAAATTGTGCTCTTTCCATCTTAAATGGTCATGTCACCTGACCGATATCCAATGTATGCATCTAGAATTGCTAACCAAGGCCTTCCAAGAATAATGAGATACTCACCTAATGTATCTTTACGAGAAATAATCATAAAGTTTGCTAGCTACTCCTAGGAGTCTAAAACTACCACAAGATCCTCCACTACACCATCAAGCCTAATGGTAGAGCTATCAACAAATTGTAGGATAGTAGGAGTAGATCTCACACTTGCAACATTTAGTTGTTGTTGGTCATTACATTTATTGCTACCCCTAAATAAATCAAAGCATTATTTACTTGAACCCCATTTATAACAACTGCTACCACAAGACTACCTAGGTCATTATATTTGGGGATAGTCACTTTTCCCAGCATGATGTCAGCTATCTGTCCCACCACATGAGCTATAGTTGGGATGCTTCTTTTTCCTACTTGGCTTCTTGAGGCATGCTTCCTTGATTTCCTTTTCATAGATTGGAACATCCTTTATGGACTGAAGTAGAGGTATCTAGACACATATATTTTTTGGCTAATCCAAGACATCAAAATTTGTATCCTCCTTTTCTTCCTTCTTCTTGGAAACTTTCAATCTCTGAGGAAATGGTGGTTCATGTTCAGTTTGCTATACTTAGACTGGTTTAGGATTTTTAGGTACACTTGGCTGAATGGGATCATTTAGAGGTTCTTGTTCCTCTTCCATAGGAAGCTCAGTGATAATGGGCTTGGAAGGGGCTCGTAGAGTAGTTCTTGAATGCAAGTGGATGTCACTTACACTCACATCATATTCAAGGAATTGATTTGAATCAGTAGAGTATGCAGGTTGTTGTGGTTTGTTATTTGGATTGAGTGTGGGATGAGATGGTAGATGAGTAGGTATAGGTGCATTTGAGCTTGGATTAGTAGCTGGAGGAATTATAGTAGGCTGCTGGGGCCAAGAAGGTGGCTGCATGTAACTAGTTGTTTGAGTATTCCATTGCCTATCCTCCTTTCCATTGATTTTTTTACTACCAATTTCTTGGAGGTGGCTGCCAATGTCCTTGAAATTTATGCCAATTCCCTTGAGGTTGTTGCCACTGGGGTGGAGAACGTTGATGATTGGGTCAAGCATTTGGAGGGTTACTCCAAGGTTTTGGTGGATATCCTCCATAACTGGATGGATATGGGGGTTTCCATTGGTTACCAGATGAATAGGAATTAAAATATGGCCCAGCATAGGATAGTGGATCCAGTGGCATACCTTATCTTGGAGCCCAAGGCTTCCTTTGTGCAACATAGTAGACTTGGTCTTCTTCAATCAAGATTGTCTTAAACTCAAGTGGAATATGCTTGCTTTCAATATTAGCTATCTTCTTGCATCTGCAGTCCCTTTTCTTTTGTCTGTAGTTGGGGAAATACTCTGCCAACATTGCCTCTACCTCCTCTTCCTTCTTCTTGGCCTGAAGTGTATCTAGATGAGAAGCTAGATTATTTAAATGTCTTGCTTGAATTCTGCTAGCAAATGATTTATCTCCATTCTTCAAACTCCATTGTTAGTTAACTTACCCATGGAAGATTGGTAAGCTCTCCCTTTCTTTGAAGCTTCCCTAGAGTATTTCTAGCACATTTTCTTGTTATCCTCCCAAGGAACTTGGGAGATATCTCCTCCCATGAGGCCCACGGCATTAGTGCAACTATCATTGATTCCTCTCAGGAAAAGCTACTTTTGTGAGTCTTCATTAAGTGTATGGTGTGGATATTTTTGTAGGAAAAACAAAAACCTTACAATTTAATCTTCTAGGCTCTCATCTTCCTTTTGTTGCATCTTGAAAATGTCACCTCCTCTCATGTCGCTACCCTTACAATATTCCTTGTATTTCTCAAGGAATTTTGTCTTCATGTTTTCCCATGTTTCCACAGTATCTCTACCTAGGCTCATGAACTATCTTAATGCAGCCTCTTTCAAAGTGGTAGGGAATAGCTTAAGCCTATGGGCATCAGTAGTATAATCATAACTCCTGCAAAGTATTTCAAACTCAAATAAAAAGGTATCAGGATCTTTTGTGTCAAGTCCATAAAACTTGGGAAGTGCTGAAGCAGGAATGTTCTTGATGTTGTCAACTTCATTCTAATGGGCAATGGGGAAAGAAAAAGTTGGTTGGTTAGGTCTATTCCTATCTGCATCACCATGATGGTTTGATTTAGTTCTAAAGTGTAGGGGTTCTCAAGCTGATTTTGATCTTGATAGGAGACTTTAGAGCTAGTAAGATCAGGAAATGCATCAACAAAGGGGTGTGGATCTTCTTCTTCTTCCCTTCATAGGTTTTGATATTCAACTACCTAGAATGGATTAGGATTGTTAGGAAGGAATCTCCCATAAGCATCCCTTCTCGTTCCTCTATGCATGCAGTATCACTCACTATCAGCCAACTCTCACAAAAATTGGTAAAGAAGAAGGGGGTTCATTACTTCCTAAAGAAGGAGTATACTAAGAACAACTTCTAGAAACATTACAACAAGAAAAACTACCAATGACTCCAAAAGACTCCCTAGTTTGACACCATCCCTGGCAATGATGCCAAAAATGTTGGCCTCCTACAATGATTTAATAACTAGGCCCTTACAACCATGATTCAGAGATTGGACATCTAACCTGAACAACTATTTCAATCATCATGAAGGTGAATTTAACTTGTCATCCTAGGGATGTGAATTTGAAATGGGTTAGCACAGTATGTGCAATGGAACTCAAAGTAGCCATTTCATTCTATAGCTAAGGAACTCAGAATACTATAAGTAAATTGCTTAGAAGGGAATACCATAAATACCAATAATCAATCAACAACTACAACCAAGTAAAATGTATAATAGAAATGAAAATCTGAGAAAAATATAGGGCACTACTCTGTCTATAGGAATAGTCATAGAATGAAATTCTAGTGGCTACAGGAATAGTCAGTGCCAAATTTCTAACTAATTACTGAAAAAATAATACTAGACTAATACTAAAATAAGAAGACAAATTACTCACCAAGTGGGCCCCCTTGGATAAGCATCCTCTAAAACTAATGAGAACTCAGATGCTCAAACTCGAAACTTTATTTTATTCACTATAAATCATGAGTAAAAAAGAGTAATGTATCTGTATTACTCAAAACTTGAGATTGCAAGTACAATATCAAATCATGCAACCTCTTGAGGAAGGAGCATCAAATCTTTATTTATACTATTAACTAGACAAGGTAGTCAACTCCACGACTAGGAGGATGCCGTTTAGGAAAAATAGAGAAAGTGGAGTGGCGATGGTTACATGTGCATAGAATCTGGTCAGACATGTAGGTCCAAAAATAGATTTAGCACAATAGTAACACCCATGTTTGCTTAGTCATTAAAGTCCACTACAAGGTGGTTACATTTGGTTGCATGAGGAATCTTCTATCATTGACCTCCTTTGAGCTTGAGCGATTCCTTTGTTGGATGTTATGGTGCATTCCCTGCTGGCGGCACCTTCCTCAACTTAGCATGTTTAAATTAAATCTGTATGGCAATGTCAGTACGCACAATAATTGCATTTCTATAACCACTTTAAGGAACATTCATTAACAACATGCGAAATAAATATAGATAATCCACATAATATGCCAATTTCATTAAAACTTGTAGAGATAGGATTAAGCCCATTGGCTATGGTTTGAGGGAAACATTATAAAAATATGAACATTTAACATCAAAGTCCATGATAACTACCAACAAATAAAATATAGATTCTACCCAAAATTGGACCAAAAACTAGGATCATCATGGTGCACCACCTGATGATAATGTACTCTATAATAATCGGCCTCTTGGACTGCCTCCCTATATGTCCGTAATGAAATTGAACTAAGGGAGGAGGATGCGGCCATGCTCTTGAGCTATTGTCTATGGCCCATATACTGTGCTTCCCTGAGCTCTTAAGGCTATCTCTACTCGACATCATGATCTTGCTCTATTGTAAGTTGGTCCCTCTCTGCTATTAAAGTAGCAATATGACCCTATAGCCCCTAGACCTATGCCTGCAACTACTGAATATGAGTGTCCCTCTGATCAAGTGGAGGTGGTGGTGGTGATTGCGGTGGAGGTCCCTAATCTCTCTTAGGTGGTTGATCCACCTCCCTTGGTCTTGATCCACCTGCCTCTCTTGCCTGCCCTGGTCTTGATCTTGTTGTGCTCTATCCTGATCGAGTTATTGGTGTGGCCTGCGTCTGCCCCGACCCCCATCTCCTTCCCCATCTCCATCTTTGTGGCCTCCCTAGACCCAACCTCCTCCTGCCCCTCTGCCCCCAGCTCTCCATCATGTTGATGGTGTCCCTGACACTATAAATTAGAGGGGTAGCCTAAACCAGTCTCTGTAGGCCTAGGTAGTCCCTACGTCTGCCTGGCCCTGATCATATGGACATGACCTAGCCACTAGCTCTCTGAAAGAATCAATGGCCTCCTAGGATGGAATGTAGTGGGCCCATGAGGTCTCCCTCGTAGTACACACAAATATGGCAACGTATTGGTCATCGGGTCTATCCTATAGCTCACCAAACCATCTCTAAACTTGGCTAGGAAGGTACCTCTCGATCATGGTGTTTTCTCAGCCCTGCATCAGTCTATCCAATCTTGTGAAAAATAGTTATTAGGTGTCATCGTATCATGTTGGTCATCCAAGGTATGGCCATGATGTGAAGGCTCTCATATCATTAATAACCCTCCTCCAGTAAGGGATCCCGTGTTGTCTCGTGTGAGTAACAAATAGTCTTCCTCTATATCTCTGGAAAACTGGGTCATCTGGCTCCATATCAATTGTTGTCACTCTCAGACGAAGCACTGGAATGTGCTCCCAGGCCTAGATATGGAGGAGTGTGACCCTGGCCCTGATGGCCCTGCCATCGCAGTATGTAAACTCATGTAAATTTTTATATAGAGAGTCCAATAGTATTGGTCCCCATGCAAAGTATACTCTCCATCTGACCATCAATTCCCCGGTGAGACCCCATCCTAGACTAAAAACCGGCCCCACTGATCTAGTGCAACAAGACCTAAAATGATAGCTGTAATGACCAAGCGAAACGGTGACACGAGCCTGTAGTGCTCTAACTCAATTTGGCCCTCTGCAAAGATGATTTGATCAAGGCCCATAATGTCATGAAAATAATCTCTCCCAACATTAACATCATAAATCACTTGCTTGCTATGGATAGGCAATTGAAGAATGTGCCACATGTCCTCTAATGTCATGGTGGCCTCACCTCTCAGAAAGTGAAATGATGATGTCTAACTATGCCATCGCTCTATGAGTGCTATCATCATCCCCAAATGTGTGCTCACCTTTAGTGCATATGCAGTGTACCAGAGTTCAATCACCCCCAGGTGCTCCTGGAGTCACTCATGGATACCAACTAGTCTGTCGAGTATGGAGGATCTATGCTCACGTGAATGAAGAATCTCTGCATCCTCTTGCATCAAGAAGGTCAATACATTAAGTTTCATAAAAAATCGTGATCTTGTTTAAACCTTGTGTGCCTAAAGCAACATATGCGTTGTTGTTTTTAGGTGCGATGTAGTTTGAAAGTTCCAAACTATGTTGTGGGAAGCTTTAAACTCCCAAACTCCGCTGCTACGACACAGTTTGAGTGCGCCCCAGTTTGATACTGAGCCCTAAATTCTAAAGTGGCCTGTTGCGGTGCTATATTAATATGTGGTCCAGTTTGGAGTTTTAAACCTAACTCCAAACTATGACGCCCCATTGCTATTCGCTATGGCAGTGTAGTTTAGCGCCATGTGACGCTGAAAAGAAGTTTGTAGCAATGCTATACATGACTACTTGACCTAAATTTGACTTTCTAAACTAATAAATACACACAAAAAATGAAATGAAAGTCGAGACAAGTTGACTCACTGGTGGTCTAGTGCCAAGCAGTCTTTGGTTCACTGGCACTCGCTCTGAGACGTGTCATGGAAGTGGTCATTGCATCATATCTCACAGGGGTTAGAGCTCAAATCATAGAAATTTCAATAGGCTATGTGTGCAAATGAACTTGAAGTGGCCCCTCGATGCTTATTTAAGCCTAAAAGTTAGGGTTTTTTGACACTGTTTTAACATCCAGCTATGGTTTTGGACCCTCGATCCCATTTTCACCCAATAGAGGGCCGTTTTGCATCTTTTTTTAGTTTTTTGTGTGGTTTTGGCATCCTGAAGCCTTTTTGGACCCGTCGGGCACCTTGTTCACTTTTTTGCGAGATCACCCAAAAAATCAAAATTTTCATCTTATCTCTCGAGGGGGTAGTATATCGGCATGTTTCTTCTCACTAGGGCAATAGTGGGGCAATTTTTGAAAATTAGAAAAATTTTGAATTTTGATTGAGACAAGTTATTCTTTGAACCAACGCAGTGAGTACTTTGGTTCAAAGAGGTGCAAAATGTACACATAGTAAATATATTGACACATTTGATCTTGATTACTAACATCGTTTCATCTTGAATCATCTTCTTAGTTGGTCATCATCTTTCATCCCTTAATTAAATAAATCAAATTTATCTAATTAATTTGTCATCTTCTTGTTAATTAAATTAATCAATTTGATTTAATTAACCCTTTAATGTTTATTTAATTAAATAAGTCATTTTATTTAATTAAATCTCTAAATTCATTCTATTAAATTAAATAAATTAAACCTTATTTAATTTAATCTAACATCATCTCTCTTTAATTAAATAAATCAAAATATTTTATTTAATTAAATCTAAATCATATTCCTCTCAACTTTGATTTAAATCAATCCAAAAATATAAATCAATTTGTCACATCAACTAATTTTATATTAAATTAATCAAATCCCAGTTAATTTAATCCTAATCATCTAAATCCTCTAGATTTTTCAACTTGCACCAATAAATCATTTCTTTGATTTATTAAATCCCTTAATTACTTTCAACATGGCATCAAAAGGGAATAATCCTCCAAGTTTGAAAATCCTTCCAAATGGATTTGTCCTTCCAACAAGGCTTTCATTTTGTCTTACATGTCCTTGTGCATTGATCCAAGTGGCATTTAATTCATTCATTTCGACCCTCCAACATTTCATTTGACAAATTTGAAATTCCACCGAATATCATTTATTGTGCACATTCATCAAAATGTGCTCAAGCTTCCTCCATTCACATCTCAAGACAAGTGGCACTTGGCCATTGGATGTTGAATGATCCCACATTCAATCATTTTTCCTCATCCTCTGTCTCTTTCATCCATAAATAAGAGGCTTTCCTTTGTATTTTGGATCCACAACTTAGAGCAAAGTTACTATCTTCACATTTAGAGCAATTTCATCCATTTCCATAGCATTTTCCATCATCATAGCTAGGTTATTCTAGATTTCATCAAGGAGCTCATTATTCATCATCACTAAGTGGATCAATCTTCATCAAGCTTGCAAAGGAGTTGGGAAAGGGCCAATTTCCACATCAAATTGGCACCAATTCCCCCAAGGGATTGAGAGTTTGCATATTTAAATAGGATTTCATTTTTTTTTCTTGTTTTGTTCTTCATTTTGTTTCCAATTTTGAACATTGTAGATGAATTTCATGGGGAATATTAGTTCTAACTTGCATATGGATCTAATATTGTGTTTGTTTTCTATGTTTGTGTAGGTCTGGGATTGGCGTTCACATTTTTGCACTATGAGGGAAATCTCAAGATATTAACACAATTTTTGACAAAAATTTGTGGCTTTTTGTGATTTTTTTTTCCTATAGGAAACTGCATCGCTATCAATCCAACGTGCCATATAGTGACGCTATCCTTCCAATAGTGCCATACAATGATGATGCATACTCCAAACTCCACTGCTGATGTCTTCCCACTTGAAAGTTCAAATTTTCAAACTCTGACGCTGTTATATTTTTCTAACACTAGATTTTCAAACTCCAAACTCTGCCAGTGATAGAAACCCTGCTGCAATCACACTCTTTGTTTTGTTGTAGAGCACCACTTTTTAGACTAGTGGTGCCATACATCAGCACAAACTTCTCTAAATAGCATTGCATATGCATATTTGCCATTGGGCTAGGGTAAAAGGTTAAATTTCAAGATATTCTGACATGTGGTTTTTTGCTTTTTATCATTTTGAGCTATTGACTTGTTTTCTGCCTCTGGTTTCTTGGATTAATCAGTTTTGTAGGTGGAAGCTAGGAGAAATTGGAGTCATGACATCATCTCTTTATTGTATTAAGTGTTTTTCAACACTTTTGGAAATAGTTGTAATTCCAAATTCAAGGATTTTGTTTCTTCAAGTTTCTAGGGCTCAATAATTTCCATTTGGGTTTAAAAAGAACAGGACAAAAGGGTTAATAAGCACTTTAGGAAAACTTACTATATTTTGTTTAAGATTAATAATTGAACAAACAAATTTCATCTTTCCTTTTGGTGCTTTAAAAAGAATCTAATAATTTCTTTGAGGATTTAAAATCAACATGTGCATTTATGTTTTGTAATCACTTACCCAAAATAATATCATCTAAAAGACGTATGCGCTTCTCTTGCGCCTCACGATGATTTTGAGAATCAAAAGGATTTTGGTGATATTAAGTTGTGTAAGTAATTGCCTCCACACTTCAATTTGGATTTTAAAAATTGAACAAAGCTTTTGAGTGTGAGTTAGGTATATCACGTGTTCTGTCTCTTTGTTTCTCAATAAAGATTGATCAAACTACAGATGTAATTGCTTGCTTTTGTTTATCTCTAGAGGGCCTGCCTTGTGGGAAAAAGTAATCACATAAGGGAATGACCCAACCAAGAACATGCTAAACCCAAGGGACTTCCACCCGAGATATAAGTGTGGGTACTTGAGGAAAGAAAAATATCATGAGGATTGTTTCAACAAGAAGGGCAAAAATGGTGAAATGTCGTATGGATGATCCCCCATGAACACAATCCCCACATTAAAACCCCTTGTTTAAAAG
The DNA here is from genome assembly GCA_007258455.2 of Sequoia sempervirens. Taxonomy (NCBI): domain Eukaryota; kingdom Viridiplantae; phylum Streptophyta; class Pinopsida; order Cupressales; family Cupressaceae; genus Sequoia; species Sequoia sempervirens. The sequence continues at coordinate 173,018,483 of VDFB02256132.1, read as the reverse complement.
ACCAAAATCTTGAATCTATTTGTTGGTGCAAGAGGTTGGACCTCTAAAGATGCCCAAATTTTTTATGGCTTTTAGTAGATATGGGAAGTATGCCATGGGAGATTCATGGGTACTGATGCCTGGCTGACCCATAGAAGTAAGTGTCATGGAGGGGAGCCAGTGTGGCCAGGCATCTAATCATCCTCTAAAAGTAGGCGTAGCTGGATTTATCCAAGTGGGGATTCAACAAATATTGTTTTAATATCCATAGGGTTGTGCAAGTTCTTGAAATCAAAACATTTTGCTCAATCGTAAACATTGGGAAACAAACATTCAACATCATCATCAAATTTCAAACCCTTTAGAGAGTAAATACTATTAACAAAATTCAACTGTTATTTCTTTTCCTAGGGGTTCTATCCTTAGAGACTTCTAAACATTTGGATTTATATCTCAATTTTCTCATTAAAGTCAACAATAGGGAACTTTTGCCTTGATTTCCTTGATTTCCATGCAATGGACTTTATGGGATGAGAAGAAATTAGGACATTAGACATCTAGTGGGAGAACCTAATTAAGAAGTGTTTATGGTAAAAGGAAGTCACTAAAAAAAGATAAAGAATAATTGAACCCCACACATGTGTTCTTTCAAATGATTTCCCGCAAGATCAAAATGCAGAAACCAAAGACCAAGGGTCTTAGTCACAAATCTCACAAGAAAAAGTTGGCTATGCTTTATGAGTTTAGGGAAAGATTGACCTCTAACTTCTATAAACTTGCATGAAGAAACAATCCCAACTTGTACTTATTTTATTATTGTCAAAAACCAACACTTTTTCAAAGGTTTGAACATCTTGTTTAGAGTAAAGTCAACCTTGATCCATCTTTCAAACATCAAACCAAAATCATCTCAGCAACAACTCTTGAAAATCTTGAAACCATCCTTTATGCTAGACTTTTTGGAAAATCCATGAATCAAAATCCTTGAGTCTAACATCAAATCATCTTGTTTGGCTCGGTATGTTTAGATGCATCCTTCTTCATATGATTAGTAAAATTATCATCAAATCATCTTGTTTGGTTAGGTGTGGGTAGATGCATCCTTCTCCCTACACTTATTAAAATTATCATCTTGTGAACATATTTATCCCATAGATAACATCCAACATCTTGGGGTTTATTTGTTAATTCTCCAAATCAATCAAAATCCAAGAATCAAATCAAAAAAGTCCAAACCAAAATCCAAGAATCCAAGAAGTCTCAAAAGTCTAGCAATCCTTCTCAAGATCTTCTAAGAGTTCAAATATTTGTATCATCCACCTTTCACACATTTCACAATCACATTTTGATCCTAAATCATCCTAGATTTTCTCTTTTGAGCTTCATTTTATGGTTCAAACTAGATCGCAACACAAGAAGAACATGGAGTACAACAAAGAAACATCATCTTCAAGTGACCCAAGTCAAACCGCACCTGAGATAAATCCTATTGGACCTAGCAACCCACTACCCGATCTTTCTGTCATAACGCAAGATCCCCAAGAGGAAGGGAAAGTGGAAGACATCACCAATATAGGATGGCCCAAGATGAGATCACCGAAATGCTTCAAAACCATGATAACTACCAAATTTTCAGAGCCATGATGAAATTACATCCCTCCCAATACATTCTTGAATTGGAAAAAGAGGGAGCAAAACACCCTTCCTATTTCGATGTAAGCACTATTTTGGAGAATCCTTTTATGTGGCTTGTTCCATTCATCTCACCCACTCAGAGCATCATCCAACCCATTCCACAATCCACATCATCCATTTCCACCACACAACCCATTGTAAACAAGGGTAGTTCATTACTCCATGCCCATCAACAACATCCCATTGTGAATAATCAAAATTTGGACGCCAATACCATCACGGGTACATGAGGTACCATGCCTCAAAATCACCTACACCAATATGTCCCCTATGTCTTTCGGAACACCAATAGTTCATCCACTTTTTTCGCAACACCATCATATGCTCTTGACACACAAGTTCCACTCCCATTGGTACAAGGAGGCTTATTTGAATAAGGTAGGTTCTTTGGGACCTCATCATCACTCATTCCAAGAAGCCTTCAACCACTTTTAGTTCCAATCCCACTACCACCTCCACCGCCATTACCTCCACTACCAACATCCATATCAATTGTTGGTTTAGGACCCCCCCCCTTTACTTAACAAAAATCAATGAATTCAAGGAAATTTGTCAGACACCAATCAAATCATCGCATCTAATCCTTTAAACATATACCACCAATATCTCAACAACAAGTGGTATCCATCCAAGCAACATAATCAATCCCAACACCCCAAAATATGGTCTCCCAAGGACCCAGCACCATTGCCTCCACCCAATCCAAATACGACAAGCTAGTACAACATAACACTACAAGGTCACCAAGCATACCAAAAGGCACTCCAGTAATACTAGGCTAGACAACAAATGCAAGCCGCACAACAAGCAACACAAGCTCGAAAAGAGTAGCAAGCTACCCAAGCGCAAGCCCAAGCATTGTTGCAAAAGAAAAAAAGCCCAACAGGCCACTCAAGCCACTCATGAAGCCCAAGTCGCTTAGGCCACCCAAGCTACCCAACAAGCACAAGTGCAAGCACAGGCACAGGCGCAAGCTAAGTACCTCACACAGAAAGTAGCCTAACGACAAGCATACCAGAAAGTACTGAAGCAATACCAAGAGCAACAAGAAGTAGCCTAACTAGCAGCCTAACAACAAGCGTTGTTGGAACAACAACAACAAGAATTGTTGGCACAACATTAACAACAAGCTCAACAACATAAATTATTAGTGCAACAACAGGACCAACAACAAGCGTTGTTGGTACAAAAACAATTGCAAGCATACTTGGCATAGCAAAATGTGCAAACACTGTCCACCCACACACCAACCAATCCGCCCATCCCTCCAATGATTGAACCATAGTAGAACACCCTGATCCCACCCCTTGATCCTCAAGACAATGTATTAGCACAAATAAAATTTCTTTCACAAGTACTCGATCTTTAATTAGGGAAAAGCACAAAGCCACAAAATAACTTGTGCCCCTATCTATTTGATAGGTGCATTGTCATGAAACCATTCCCAAAGGGATTTGAGACCGCATAGTCTAATAAACATTGTGGAATAGGAAACCCTGAAGATCACATTAGGGAGTTCCAAGTACATTGCATGGAGGTCATGTAGGACAAAACTTATCTGATGCAACAATTCCGTTGAAGCTTGGCAGGTACTTCCATTGATTGGTTCTCTTTTCTCTCAGGATTCAAAAAATTCCTTGAAATCATGGACACATTTGTGTAAAAATATGCCTTCAACGTAGCTATGGATGTGAGCCTAGAAGAACTATCAACTATGAAACAATCCAAGGGAGAAATGTTTGCTTCATTCTTGCAATGTTGGCGATCAAAAGGCATCAGAAGTAAATGGGCCATGCCTAAGGAATAATAGGTGTGTACGATCATTGCAAATCTTGACAGAATCTTGTCCTTCCATCTCAAGATGCAATGCATCACAACCTATGATCAGTTGATCCCCAAGGAACTCAATATCGAACGAGCCCTTATCTCACAAGGGGGGGCTCCTTCTTATCAAGAAAGTCACCAATCCACCAACTACAATGAGAAACCTCACACATGGGTGGAAAACAGAAATGTTACTGATGATGGTGTTGTCGACACCAAAGTTGTCATCAGTGCTCTTCGACAAAACACACAAACACCTCAAAAACCACAAGACGATAATTAGAACAATCGACAAGCCAACACTGTCACACAACAGCCAAACAACCTAATAGTCAACAACATGGACAATCAAGGTAGACCACCTCAGCAAAACAAAAATTTTCCCAAGCAGAAGTACATAGCCCTTGAGGAATCAGCTGAATCCATCATGAAGAGACTGGTGGAGGAAAAAATCATCACAGTCCCCACCTATGAAAACGACCAAGAGCCCTTTGTAAAACTGTCGTGGTACAATGAAAATCAACTCTATGATTTCCACAAAATCAAGGGACACACAACTGCTAATTGCATGAGGTTAAAAAACTTGATCCAAGACCTCATTCATGATAAAATCATAAATGTGGAACAACTAGCTAGGAATTAAAATATCAATATTTACATGAATCCAATGCCCAACCACAATAAAGGAAATAATAACAATGATAAAGGAAAGGGCACCTTCAAAAGTGTGAACCATGTGTACGACCATGTTGTTGCATCTCTAGAAGAAATGGTCACTTTCATCACCATCAAAGGATCCCAAGTTGATTGCGGAGTGACCAAAAGAGGCAGATAGGTTACCAATGAGGAGGACCTAGGAGGGAGCTTTCTTAAGTTTAAAGGGGTTCACCACCAAGAAAATGCTTGGAAAAGAGAATGTTGGAATACTCAATGTGATATGCAAAATGACCTAAAATTAGAAATGTAAGCTAAATGAGAGATGAAAATAATGAAATTATGCAACAACAAGATAGTATGTGTGTACCTAGGAAATCTAGAGATGCTGTGATTATTCTAGAAATGTAAAGAAGTTTCCAGAAAGTGTTGTGGAGGACTAAGATGCCTAGGATGGCATATTAGGACCACTGCTATTTTTTGGGGAAAATACAGAGTCTTGAAATACGAGGGAAAATCATTTAGTGATGGCTATTATGAGTACACAGACCACTTTCAAGATGGAAGATGTGGTTGCTTCATTTTTTTCAGAAGAGATGTGAAGGAAATCTTATAAGATGGAAAAGGAGGCTCTTGTTGTTCGAGGCAGATTGAAGGAGAAAGGAAAGAAGAAGGATAATAATTCTAAATCAAATTATGAAGGGAGATCAAAGTATCTTGTTAAAAATTCCAAGGTGAAATGCTAGAATTGTGGCAATCTTGGTCATGTTTGGAAGGATTGAAAAGAGGAGAAAAAGAAGAAGAAGAAAAAAAATTCTTCAGATAATTATTCTTCTTAGAGCAATGTAGATGCCTTCATTGTGGCTTTGGCATCTTAGGCATCAGATAATGTTTGGCTAATTGACTCAAGTGCAAATTTTTACATGACATATCACAGAGATTTCTTTACGAAGTATGAAAAGTATGCTAGTGGAAAGGTGTATCTGGTAAGCGACTCATCTCTAGAAATTGTTGGCCTTGGAAGAGTTAGAATTCAATTTCCCAATGGAAGAATCAAAGGAATTGATGGCGTAATACATATACCAAGTCTAGCTCATAATTTACTTTCTGTTAGTAAGTTGAATGATGTTGGCATACAAGTTTCATTCTCAAATGGTGGATGCAAGATGAGTAGAGGCTCGATGGTGTTGGCTAGGGGTGCTCGAATTGGTACCCTGTATAAGCTGGATGCACATGTTGTTGAATGCAATAGTGTCTCTATAAAGTTAGAAAAGGTTGCTCATGTAGAGAAGGAGAATGAAGTTCCTTTGGGGGAAAACTCTTTTGAGGTGAAGCTCCCAGCAGAAAAGAACATGCTCTAGCATCAAAGGCTTGGCCACATTGGTGAGAAAGGATTAAAAGCTCTAAAACATAAAAACCTCATTGAAGGACTTGATGATTGTAACCTTGAGTTCTATTTTTGTGAACATTGTATATATGGAAAACAACATCATGATTCATTTTATTCTAGTCCTTATAGATCTTCTCATGTTCTTGGTTATATTCACTTTGTTGTTTTTGGTCCAGTAAATGTTACTTCGTTATTGAAATCAAGATATTATGTTTCTTTTATTGATGACTATTTGAGAAGGGAATTTGTGTATTTTCTAAAAAGTAAATCATAAGTGTTCAGTCGGTTTAAAGAGTTTAAAAACTTGGTTGAAAATTAGACTAGAAGAAAAATTAAATACTTGAGGACAGATAATGTCGGTGAGTTTTTTTCTTCAAATTTTGAAAGGTTTTGCAAAGACCATGGAATTAAAAGGTAGAAAACAAAACCTTACACTCCACAACAAAAAGGAGTTGCTGAAAGTTTGAACAAGACATTGATGGAAAGGGAAAGAAGTATGTTGAGCAATGCTAGTCTGGAGTAGAAGTTTTGGGTTGAGGTTGTGGCTACAACATGTTATTTAATAAATCGATCTCCCTCTTTGGAACTTGGTTGAAAAAACTCCTATGAAAGCTTGGTTTGGTAAGAAGCCCTATTTAAGAAATGTAAGAGTCTTTGGTTGTGAGGCATATGCTTATGTGTCAAATGAAAAAAGATTGAAGTTGGAGAACAAGGCTGACAAATGTATCTTCATTAGCTACGACATTGGTGTGAAAGGATACAAGCTTTGAAATAATGTGATTGAAAAGGTTATATAAAACATAAGTGTAATCTTTCATGAGCTGAAACCTTCTTTAGTGGATCTATAGTCAGAGATGAAAGAAGAAAAGAAGAACAAAGTAGTTGAAATTCCTCAAAATCCAAATAAAGAGGAGAACAACAACCTCAGCCTCAACCTTTGAGGAGGTCTACACGTGGAAGGCGACAACCTTAAAGGTATGGGTTTTCCATGTTGGATATAAATTATGCCTATGATTTGATTACAAGCACTGATGAGCCTAGGACTATGAAAGAGGAAATTGAAATGCTTGATTCAGATTCTTGGTTGGAAGCCACGAATGAAGAAATGGAATCATTGAAAAAGAATGAAATTTAGAGTCTGGTGCCCTTGCTTGAAGTTAGAAATCCTGTTGGTTGTAAATGGGTATTTAAGAAGAAAATTAGTTTGGATGGCATTGTTGAAAAGTTTAATCTGAAAGAGAAAATTCCTGATCATTTTATTTATGTTTTTGTGTCCTTTGCTCTTTGTAGTTGATTAGGATTTTTGTGATTAATGATTTTATTGTGTTAATATGAAAGTGAAAATGTCTGATCATAGTGAGCTACAGGATTACTCATCTCTAAACTACTGGATCTATTGGTCTTTACTTTGAACTTCTTGTTGGAGTTGTTTCTACTTGTTCAAAGCACCAGAGAGTTATGTATCCACCATCTTCAATCCCTTTTTTATTTCCTATTGAAAACTAGATGTATTAAAATCCTTCTCCTTTTCCATTCGAATTTTTGCTCAAGCTTCTTATAACTCTTTTTGGATCCTAGCCTTCTCAGCCCATGTTACTACTAGCTACTTTGTTACACTATCAGCCACAACCCGTACTTCATCTAACTCCTTTTGAAACTTGGACACCACTAGCTCTTTCTCTTCCTCCAACTTTTGAATTTGGGCATAGGTTGAAGCTAACACCTCTTCGAGTTTATTATTTTTAGCTTGTTAGGCCTGGAAGGCCTCATTGGTGGCTCTTGTTTGCATATCCCTATGCAACCCCAAAATTTTATCATTTGTAGCTTTGACACTAGCGGTAAAAAATTCCACCATAGCCTTTACTTGGGTGAGCTCTTGGTCCTTTTTATCCATTTCTCTATTGATTTTAATAAAATTAGTAGATACCACCTTTTGTGTCTCTTCCATAAGCTCAACCTTGTCTTGAGGGTAGGCACAACTCAAGTTTAGGCCGATAGCAAGGGTTGCATAATCATCTAGTTGCATATCCCCCTTGACTTTAAATACCTTGGGTTTCTTGTGAGCTACCATTAGTTTCTGATGGTTGAGATAAAAATAGTACCAGTTCTCGATGTGGCAAGCTTTAAGATTCCCTTCCTCCTTTCTAGGGCTCTTTCCTCTCAGGCTTTCTAACTGGAATCAATCTACTGGTAGTAACTATAGATACCTAAAATTGTCCTAGCCTATGAGTAACACTTTTAACACTAATTCTTGTCCTTCCCTAATGATTAAATAATGTTCAATTATTTAATTATAATCTAATTTGTCATATTTCCACTATTAATTAAATGACTTTATGTTATTTAATTAATTCACTTTATCATTAATCCATCTGATTAATTAAATAAATATTATTTATTTAATTATTTCTTAATCTTTATTCTATCCCGATTAATTAAATAAATCCTATTTATTTAATTACACCTCTAATTATCCTCTTCTTATAAATTAATTAAATAATTATTATTAGTTATTCAATTTTTTGAAAAAGAGGGTAAAAATTTATTACAACAAAGAAAGTACCAGAATACAATCAATCAGAAAAGAGGAAGGAAAAGACATCAAAAGACATCTTCCCACCAGAATACAAAGAACCACGAACCAACCAACCACCAGACAAACCCCAATAAAATATAAACCATATCCTCCTGAAGCAAGATTTGTAATTTTTGAGCACAATCCTTGGGAAGCTCTCCCACTCATCCACCTTCCAGTCATCCCTAAACTTTGAAGCGCATTTTGAAAGACTATCAACCACATTATTTCATTCCCTAGGAATGTGAACAAAAGCCACCATCTCAAAGGGAGCTACAAATCTGGAGAATCTACCACACCAAAGAGGACAATTTCCAATTCACCCCATCAACATACTAACTATTTAACATGTTAATCACAATTTTTGAGTTAGTTTCACAAATGATTTTGTACCATCCTAGTGCACAATATTTTTTGAAAGCAACAAGAATAGCTAGAGCCTCCATAAGATTATTAGACTGGATGCCATAATATCTAGAGAAGAGGAAAACACCATAAGTATCTCTTCCCAAACCCCCCACGCTAGTAAAACTAGGATTTCCCTTTGAAGAGCCATCAATTTTAATTTTTATAGTTCAAATTGGAGGTAGGGACCATCTACCTCTCTTCAAATTTTTCTTTTGGGCTACCTTCTTCCAATGGAGAAAGTCTTGTTCAAACTAACACCAGTCAAACCCAAACCTTGAAAAACCTTAGCCTCCTCAGCAATCAGAGGAGCACCAACATCACATTTAGCTGAAATAGTCTCTCGAAGCATATCAGGAATATGTTTCCAAACTTGATCCACCACCAGCTTTTTATCTTGGAAGATCCTATGGTTCTTCTCAAGCCAAATCTGCCAAAGAATGTATGAAGGCCCCACAACCCAAGTTGTTTGGAGAGGGAATGAAAGGGCAGGGGGTGTCCCTAAAGCCCTCCAAAACTCTAGAAGGGATGAGGCATGCACACAGGGGTGTCTCTAAACTATCCACCACAAATGCCAAATAAGTCTAGAAAAATCACACTAGAAGAAAATATGTAAATAAGTCTCCTCGGTATTCCCACATGAAAAATAGATAGACGGCCCTTGAAAGCCCCTCTTCAGAATATTTTCCCAAGTAAGACATCTATTACGAGCCACTAGTTAGAGGAAGAAGTTACACTTAGGTGAAGAAAACTTGTTCCAAACATATTTCCACCAAGGGATTTCAACCTCCTCATACTTTCTCCTATCCAATTCAAAATACCTAAAAGCTATTGAGAAAGCCCCTCTAGGATCCTAAGCCTAGGCCAAGACATCATCTTGCTATAAAGAGAAACAAAATCTCCCAACTAAAATATTACCCAACTCCACATGGTCCCTAGCTGAGCCCCTAGGAGGCCAAAGGTGACACCCTTTCCATCCGAGCACCTCCACTTAACCCACCTGCTCAACACATTTAAAATCACTAACTTTCAACCATCCAACTTCCATGAATTGAAAACCCAATTCACATAGATGGGGATGAGAGGAGAATAAAGATGGATAACCATCCCAAGAATCAAGCTAAAAAAGAGCATATTTTCCCTTGTGAGAAATCCAGAAGAGACCCTGCTTAATCAAACTAGCACCTTGTTTAAGAATGTCCCAAATCATGGAACCCTTACCTTCTAGAGGATAATTTGGAATGTCCCTTCCCATGGCCCTTCTTAAGTATTTTTCCTTAAGGATCTTATCCCAACTTTGATCTTGGAAAATAAACCAACACCAGTAAAACTTGGCCACCAAAGCTTGACCAATAAGGGCTACCTAATGAAGGCCCAAACCACCCTATTGAATAGGCCTACAAATAGTCTCCCACCTAACCAGACTCCACTTCCTAGAATCCAAAGTTCCTGACCAAAAAAATTGTCTAGAGAGGACATCAAGTTCTTTGATGAAGCTTACTGAAGCAACTTGAACCATACACTTGTAGAGGGGAAGATCCTAAACCACAGCCTTGAGGAGCATAATCCTCCTAGTAAAAGACAACCACCAAAAATTCCAGTGATTAACATAATTCCTGAACTTGTCCAAAATAAGATGCCAAGACCTTCTTGGCAAAGGGGACACAGAGATAGGAACTCTCAAATACATCAAAGGAAGGTTACCAATCTGAAATATGAGAATGCGAACAATCATTTCTTGAATAAGGGGAGGAGTATTGAAGAAAAATAGAAGATTTCCCTTCATTAATATTTTACCCTAAAGCAGCAAGATAAGTATCCAAAGTCTACTTGAAGTTGTTTGCTTCCCTAACTTTGGCCAACCCCATAATAGTACTATCATCCACAAATTGAAGATGTGTCTATGGATCCAAAAATTCACCCCAAGATCAACCATGTATCAAATGCTGACTCCAATGAACCTTAAGAAGCTCAGCCGAACCTTTAGCCATAATAATGAAGAGATAAGGAGACAAGGGATCACCCTGTCTGAGGCCCCTAGAAGCCCAAAAAAAAGAAGTAATATCATTAATCAAAATAGAGTACAAAATTGACATGACACAACTCATCACCCAATTAATCTAGTCCTCACCAAGCCCGAACACACATAGGATCTTGTGAAGAAAGGACCATCTGACCTGATGATAAGCCTTAGCCATGTCTAGTTTGATAAACATGGCCTTCTTTTTAGACACAACCATGGAGTGAATCACCTTAGTTGCAATCACAACACCATCCTAAATATGTCTGCCAACAACAAAACCCCATGCTCCTTAGAGGTGATATTATTCAACCAGGGCTTCAATCTCTCAACAATCAACTTGGAAATGATCTTATAGATGATGTTGCATAGAGAAATTGGTCAAAAAAGATCAAAATAATTACCCCCTCATGCTTGGGGATAAGAGCCAAGAAGGTTGGGTTCATAGCTTTCAACATTTGTTTGTTGACCTGGGATTCTTGTACCACCTCCAAAAGATCCCATTTGATAATCTCCCATTATTCTTGAAAAAAATCAACAGGAAACCCATATGGGCCCAGGGCCTTGCCTTTTTGCATACTAAAAACAACCTCCTCAAGCTCCTCAAGAGAAATTGGTTGAGAGAGAGAAATATCGGCTTCATAGGAAAACACATAGGGAATACAAGCCAAAACTTGATTCACACCTTCCAAAACCTCATGACCATCCTTAGAGAATAAAGAAGAGAAGTAACTAATAGTCTCCTAGGAGATATCCTAAAAAGAAGATATTTGAACACCTTGAGAAGAAATAATAGAGGAGATTAGATTTCTATGTACCCTAGCTTTGACAAAGTTGAAAAATAAGGTAGCATTCCCGCCTCCTTCCTGCATCCATTCAATCCTTGATTTTTGCTTCCAAAACAACTCCTCACGTAATTCCCATTTAGATAGCTTCTCCAAAGCATTTGCTTTTACCTTAAGGGACTCCTGAGTAATTCCATGGTTTCTATTTTACCTAGAGATAGAACCCAAATGGTCTTGAGCTACTTATTTTTCCTTAAAGAAATTACCAAAGCATTCCCTATTCCACTTTTTTAGTTGAAATTTCACAAACTAGAGCCTTTTAACAAAAGTGTATATAGTTGTCTCATGTGAAGGAAAACCATCTGACCACTACACCTTGACATGGTCTTGTAGAGATGGCTCGCACAACCACATTAACTGAAATTTGAAAGAAGGATTCTTGGAGCTTTCACGACCATGGGAAAAAAAAATTATTGGCCAATGATCCGAACCATGCCAATCAAGAATTTCATAGTTGGAACTCCATTGATTTCTGACCCAAAAAACTAGAAAGTAAAAATCCATCCAATCTTTTAGAGATATAATCTACACAACATCTCCTATTACTCCAAGTAAATAGACCATTAAGAGGCTTAATATCAATCAAATTCACTTGGTTAATGTTATTGTTAAAAAGAGATGAAGATGGATTGAAACAATCCAAACCCCCTCACTTCTCCTCAAGATGGAGAATAGAATTAAAGTCCCCAGCTACAATCCGAGGAACCAAAGGAGCTTAAGATCTCACATACCTTAAATGATCCCACAAACAAGACTTACCAGCCAAGTTAGTAGGAGAATAAGTATTAGAAAAAAGAAAAAATTCACTAGAGTCGAAGCTCGAAGCAACCATGGATAAAGAAGATCTACTTGCAATCCACCATAAGGGAGAGATATTTCATGTGTCCCAGAAGCAAAAAATCCTGCTAGGACTAGCATGAGCACTAATTCATTGACAATGACCATGCCACCAAAGCTTGGAAGAAATCTTATCCATACCATCAATAGATAACTTAGATTCTTGAATAAAAACCACATCAAGGGAATTAGCCTTAATCATTTCCCAAACAACCCTTTGTTGAGGGATGTTGTTCAAACCCCTCACATTCTAGGATAGAACAATCATTTATGGGGTTTAGAAAAGTGGGAGTCAAGAGGCTTCGCAGAGCCTTAATGCACCAAATTCTCACCCTCAATCTTGATCTTGTCTCGGTCTTTCTTTTTTCCAACTTTGGAAGGCTTCTTTGAGTTCCCCTTCTTGATTTTTTTCTGTTGTAGGCCCAAAGGAGAAGAAGGAAAACCCTTGCCTAGATCCTAAATAGAACCTAAAGCCTCTGAATCCATACAATCTGTAGGAGGATTAGGATCACCCTCCAAACCTACCTGGATGGCTAGTAACACAAGAGATTCTATGACCTGATCAAGAGGAACTAAAGCACCAAAATCCCCACTAGGAATACCATTCCTAGGCATATGTGAATCCAACAGCTCCCCCTCACAAATATTATCAATGAAAATAACATTATTCTGAAGTAGATCTTGCTAGTCCAAATCTTTAAAGGCCTTGAAATGATTAAAATATGCATCCTCCTACCTGTCCTTAAGATTTATTTTTCCCTTACCCTGGTTGTGAGATTTTAGTAAAGTAAACCCCTCCTTGTTAGTTTCCCCTTTAGACATAATGGATTTTCCTTTCTCCTTCGAAGGAACTGATTGCACAGGAACCATAGCAGAACCCCCACCAGAGGAAGAGTCAAATACTTTCAGTTTAAGAAACATCCACTGAAGGTGAGCATAAGCATGAAAATTTTTGGATTAGAAAGGAAAATTATAGTAGTCCAGTTGTTGAATCCACAAAGAAGTCTCAACCTTAAGTTCTAAAAAAATAGGTAGCGAGTTGTTTAGATCAATCTGAACATAGATCTGAGCCAAAGATAGAACCATCCTATCTAGATTTTGTTGTGAAGGACCCATCAGATTACCAAGTAGAAGAGAAATATTGTGCATTAGATCATTCCTCTAGTACGCAACCGGAAGCCAAGGAAGCCAAACCAAAATTGGAACCCTTGACAGAAGCTCTTTGACTGGATTAAAACCCATCTGCTAGGGTTTTAGGAACAACCCCACTTGATTGTAGAAGTAAGGCCCTCCTTCAAAAGCCTTATTACAATCCACAATACATGCACAACCAACCATGAAATAATTGTTTATAGTTTGAAAAATATCCATGTCTCCCTATGGGTTCTAGGTATGACATGTCAAAGCTTCAAGAAATGTGAGAGAAACCCTTATACCCATGAGTTTACAAATTAGAGCATGATTCTTCCAATATTCAACATCCTCAGCTATCAAATCAGGATGGATAACCAACATCAATCGAGTCTCACTCCTCACCAAGCAACCATTCACTTTTGGACTCCAAGAAAAGCCTCAATCTAAAGGACCAACACCATTAGAAGCAATAGATTTAGAACCTACAACCAAACTTTCACTAGACAAAAAGGACCTGACCCCCATAATGATATCCAAGAAAGAAATTGTCAAAGAAACAAGAGGGAAAACAGTTGAATCCAAGCACCACCATGCAACCAAAAACCACAAACAGAAAACAAAACCAACAAATCCTTAGAAGAAAATGTTTAAAGAAGACCTTCCCCCCGAGCAACAAAAAATAAACCCACCCCATGAAAGAATACCTGCACACTAAACTCCAGCAGCACCAACATACACATGCAAGCGAAGATAGTTACATGTAGGCTGCACCCATGAGGGGCATTGTCCTACAAGCCTCCTTACGCACACACACCATCTCAAACATCTATATTTTAGTTATTAAATTATCATTCAGCCACTTTTTAAATCAAACAATTACTTTAATTTTTTAATTATCCCCTTTCTTAGTTAAATAATTACTTTAATTATTTAATTATCCCCTTTCTAAGGTATATAATTACTTTAATTATTTAATTATCCACTGTCCCACATTGAAAATTAAATAATTACTTTAATTATTTAATTATCCTATTTTATCTCAACATTATCCACTTATTCAAATAAATAATTTTTTATTTATTTATCTAATTCCCACTTGCACATTCCTCAAATAATTAATTCATTTAATTAATTATTATCTCATACATTTCCACCTTGTTCTTAACGAACACTCTCTTTCACTTCACTAAATAATCAATTTCAATCTAGTGATCAATCAAACCAGTTCACTCCCTCTTAGTGAGAGTTAATGAATCAATCAAATCCCTTAACTGATCAATCAATATCTCATGTAAACAATTAACTAAAATACCACAGCCAGTTGTAGTCAGTTAACTCGTCCATCAATTTCTCTCAAAGATTTTTGACCCTTGATCTTAATCATCCACCTCTTAATCTGTATTTTCCATTCAAATCAATATTTTATATAAAATCATTCCTCATTCCTCTTTGAACGATAACAATGAATCTTCAATATTTGGCATCCTATATCAATTATCAGTATATTGAGCTTGAAGCATTATAGTGAATACAAATATGAGAGCAAGGTAAGGATCAAATGGAGAAGAGCAATGAAGGTCATCCAAGGTTAATATGGGAAGGTATTATTATGTCAATCTATTTTTTGAACTATGTTGCGATTGTTCTTTAATGTTTCATCGGATTGAGTATTAGCTTGAATTATAGTTAGTGGTTATTGTATTTATTCATGATTTACTATACATCTCATTTTTTTTTGGGGAAAATATGTCTCAACCTTACAATTGCATATGGTATTGTTGATATGTAAACATGCAGGCATGGGGGAACCCCCCACGAGAGGTTTGGAGGGTCCAAGGGCTTGCGCCCTAGTGGTGGCTCGAGGGTAGCAACCTCGGAAACCAATTTTTTATGTACACTTTATCATTGTAAATTTAGACCTTTCATCATTAGGTCTCAAATCTAACAATTGATATTTTGCTAGCTTGACTTTCCCTAGAAGGAAACCCTATTTTATGAGGGTGGTGTATTACGGTTGTGTAGTTTGATGTATTCTAAGAGTCTGATAGTGGTTGTGTAGCCTCTAGATCTCTAGTTGGTGATACTCTTGTGAGAAGATTTCTATGCAAGTATATTATAATCTTTATGATTTCAAAATAATATTGGGCATCTTTTGGAGTGTGGGATTTTTCTCTCGAAAGTGTTTTCCCCACATAAATCACTGTGTTGTGGTATGCATTATATTTATGTTTATTTTTGTTTAAGTTTATTTAACTATTGTAAAGATTTGTAAATTTTTCCATTATCCTCTCAAGATTAGTGTAGGAAGTTGTTTTGCTACATTAGCTTCCTTACAAGTTGTATTAGAGCCTGATCACCTTTGGTTTTAATTGTGGGTTGTTGGATTTTTTGAACTAATCCAAATTTGAGTGGGAACTTGTGAAGAAGATAATTGGTCATCTTGTAGTAAGAATTTTCAAATGACAAGTTCATCAAGGAGAAGAGAGGTGGATAAATTTCCTAGAAATAATTTTAAAATGTGGAAGCTAAAGATGGAGGATCTATTGATAGATCTTAATCCAAGTCACTAATATCTTCTATTATGAATGTTGTTTTGAGTTGGATTTAATATCATGGGTAAAATTTTTGTTTTATTATTATTTTATTATGTATTTTTGTTTGGTTGGGCCACAATACTATTTACTATGAGTATACTATTAGTATAAATAGCTCCTTTATCCATTTAGATAAGATATCACCTTTCTAGGATTGACCTATTCACACTTACCTTAAGTTTACACAGGCTTACTTTTCTTTTTGTCTCACCTTATACCATTGAGACGTGTCCTCATGAGTACTCATGAATTGAGAAACCTATTGCATGTGCACTTGCCACTTGCTCACCCACTTGTCAAGTGAGCTCACAAGTGTCCCATCTTTGGAGGGGTAGTCAAAATTACACTCCTACCTTCTCACCTCCTCATCCTTCATTATATATGCAATGCTTGACCATTGTATTTACACACTCTTCATTTGCATATTGATAGACATGCTCTTATGCCCATTTTGTTCACGTGTGGAAGTTTGTTTCGTGCTCTTGATATTGGCATTCTCCAACATGGTATCAAAGCCAATAAGAGCACATTTATTCCCACATTGAAGTGATTCTAGCACTTGGAACTATCAATGGAGCATTATTGAGGAAAATAGACAGTGTGACTATGTTCAGAAGGCTTGAGAAATGAAAAATACCCTTTGTTTCATCAAATTTCATAATTTTGAGTTTTGCGCTTTTTTGGCCTCTATGCTTATTTTTGAAAATTTGTAAAAAAACAATTTTTTTTGTAGGCGCCCTCTACCAAAATGTTGTTGAATATAAAATTGTATTGTTACAAAAAAATTTATGGTCTATCGACTAGTTGCAACAAAAATTTGTCCTATACACCCTATTGTTGTAGGATAAAATCATTGTTGCAACATTTTTTGGGTCTATATAGCCTATTTGGAGGTGATTGTAGTTATTTTGCAAAATATTATCTCTACATTCTATTTCAACAAGGGTCAACTTATAGCCCACACCTACTAGATCAACTTTCTTGCATGTCTCATATGTAGGTCCTTTCGATAGAACTTGCAGTGCCCTCGCTATTTGCATCACACGTGGTCCTTTAAGAGGCATGTTGCATATCCAAATTGGTTTCTCCATTGAATGGTTTTTTGGATGTACTCAATTTACACATGTGGCACTAGAAGGTTGATTGAAAGGCCGATCAACCTACATAGAGGTGTAGACACATGCATTTTCCATTTCAAGGAATTTTGAGAATATTTGATCAAACCTTTTCTTGAGGTAAATGTGATCCATATACTATTTGAAAACCTTTATGTATACATTGCGTGATGCAATACGTTTGTGTGTAGGTGTAACAATCTTCACATGAAGTTTGTAGTCCTTTTTGTCAATTTTTTTTCAAAGACAACACCCTATGTTTCAAGGTAGCAACAATCTCCACATTTCTTTGGGACAATCTACATGTCCATGTCAAGAAACTATCTATGAAATTTTTTGCTCTATCAACAATTAACACTATCTTTTTCTATTAATGCATAGTGAGTCATTGCAAGTATTGTTCCTTCTTTGGCTACCATATGCCAGGTTGACTTATTCAACCTCCCTCCTCGGTGCAATATCCTCTGAAACATTTGGTAAATTATTCCCAATAGTCTACCTAGTGGCTTGACTTCTCCTTCTAAATAGCATTTTTTTTCAAGAAACCTATTTGAAATTGATTAGCATCTTATTTACCAAAGGCATATTTAGGTGTTATCATTCTATTAAGTGTAGTCTTTTATGTTAAGGAAATAGTCAATTAGTTTACATCTAAGTTACTCTTTAGTGGTTTGATAACAACCTAGATAAACTATAACATTTTATACTAAGAAAACCACCTTCATATCCATGTTAACCATTAATACTTTTGAGGGAGCCTTTTATTTTTCCATAATTTAAAAAGGTTTTTTTAAAAATTTTTTGTATAACTTGCCAACAAGAAATCCTTTTTTTAAGGGTGAATAGTTGACATGAAGCTAGTTTCATCACCGACATTTTAGCGTCAAGATGTTCCCAAAATTGTAAATTTTAATCTGTTCTTTTCACCTCTAAATTCAAGTGTAATTTGTGCAAATTTTGACATGGCATAACTTTCACCCGTTTTGTTGAAAATTGACAAACTCTTTTTGAAATTAATCAAAATTTCAAAAGGATTATATATTTGTAAGCAAAATTCAATTTTGAAAGTTTATTTTTCACTATTTGTAAAAATATTCCTTAGTTGTGAATAGACGATTTTTCACTATTTGTAAAAATATTTTTGAGTTATAAATGGATGATTTAACTTCCAAGCTTGGCACAAACTTGTTATTCTTGTTTTGTATCTTTTCCAGGGGGGTCTACAATTAGATATAATACAATTTTGGGTGGTTTTGTAAGGCATAATTCAAGTTCCTTTTTGTGTTTGCATCATGGATCCAAAAATTGACTTTTTAACAACACATAACATTGACACATGGAAATTCAAAGTACAACAACTACTTCAATATAAGGGATTATGGAAAATGATCAGTGGACAACAAATACAATTTACTAGAGAGTTTGAGCAGTTAACTTATCAATAGAAGTTAGATGAAGCAATGAGAATCATAGGTCTTATTATTTCTGATAATTTGTAATTTCACATTTCTAGTTGTACAACTCCTAAGAAAATGTGGGACAAATTTGAAGATCTCTTTGGTAAAGTTGATGATTTCAAGACTTTTCAATTAGATGTAGAATTAACAATGTTTTCTCTTGATTCATTTCCATCTATTGAAGATTTCTTGGTACAATTCAAGTCTTTTCTTTCTATACTTCTAGGTTGTGGTAAAATAAAAATAGATAAGGAATGTGTCTTATTGATTCTATCATAGCTTAAAGGTTCTTATCAATTTTTTTCTTATTCTTTCTACTCTACAATGGATGGTCTTGGAATAGCACATGTAATGCCTTCTTTTGAATTTTTTTGATAGAATCACAAGACAACAATCTAAATTAATCTCTATGGATGCTATCACCTCTTCAAAAATTCAAACATTAGTTTCTCAATCATCTAAGGGAAAGAAACAAACTAAGGATAAAGATAATGGATCAAAATAAAACACTTTGTTAGATTCATCTCCCTCATCAAAAGGGAAAATTTATAATGATAAGCTAAAATGTACTTATTGTACAAGAATAGGGCACAAAGAACACCAATGTTACAAAAATAAAATTAATTACTTGAAGAATATTCTTCAACAAACTCAACTTCAATTGTCTAAGACAAGTGGTTCTTCCTTTTTGTATCATCATCCACATTTTCAACAAAGGATAAGAATAAAGATATGGCACTCATTGCTTCTGCAAATAACACATCACAGAAGTGGCTTATTGATTTTGAGGCATCACACCCCATGGTCACATCCAAGGAACTATTTTTTACATTTGAGCCTTGTTCATTCCCACTAGCTGATGGTGAATAACATGTATATGTTAGCTCTTGGAAAAGATTGGAGAAGGAATATTCAATGATGTACTTTATGTACCTTCCTTATCTAATAATATCCTTTCCATTTATCAAATTACACATACTGGTGAAAGAAATACAGTTGAGGTCACACCAAATTCCATGATCATTAGAGATTTGCAAAGTAGAGACAACATTACCATGGGTTATGCTAATCATGATTCTAGATTGTATTCCTTTTCTTCCTTTGGTTTTATTGACTTTGATGATGGTTTGAGTATAGATGACACTGATACCTTCATCATGCATAAAGAGATACAATTTGATTATTTGAACCTTGAAGTTCTATCATTCTCATCGGTTCCTTCACCTTACACAAATATCACATCTCCTTCATATTTTGCTTCTTAGTATTAAGTGTTCCAACATAATCGGTTTCTCATGATTCAAAGAAACAAGATATTGATAGTTGTGTTTCCATTATAGTTGAATGGGATGATTACTTACATTGAATACTAGAATTTTTTAGTGAATCTCGTTTTATAGAGTTGACAGACACCTTTGATGAAAACCACATTAATGTTTCTATGAACCCATCTACATATTTAATTTTTGTTCTACATTAGCCTTCACATGGAGCATTCGAGCATCTTTTTGAGATTACACTATTGTCTTTGTGTTTTGTGCATCATTCAGAGACTTCTATTCTTCTCACATGGGAAGATATCATGCACCTTTCTACAGTTCATCTTCTTCCACAAGGAAGAAATGTTGTTCGATATTCAAAGATCACATTTTGTATTCTCCTTCACATTGTAGGGTCTATGATCTTATGGGAGGGATCCATAGTCTCTCTCTTTCTCTCTTATGGGGGTAATATTTCTTGTACTTATGTGATATTAGTCCTTGGGGGGTGATCATGAGTCATATTTCTATCTTATTCACTTGTACATTCTATTGCATTTCTATCATTCTCTTTTTGGAGAGGGGTTTTTATTTCCCACTTGGTTTTTTCTCCTTTACTCCACTTCATGAGATTTTGTACATGAGTACCTAATATGGCCTTGTAGTCAAGACTCATCATTTGTGCATGCATTACTCCATAAGTTACACTTAAGGGGGGATGTTATTGTAAATAGTGATCCATCTAGATAGGATATCATGTTTCTAGGATTGACCTATTCACACTTAGCTTAACTTTACTCTAGAATTATTTTAATTTTTGTATCACCTCATATCATTGAGACATGTGTACTCATGAGTCCTCATGACTTGAGACACCTATTGCATGTACACTTACTACTTGCTCACCCACTTTTCAAGTGAGCTCACAAGTGCCCCATATTTGGAGGGGTAGTCATAGTTTCACTCCTACCTTCTCATTTCCTAATCCTTGCCTATATAAGTGTGAAATTTTTTTATTTTCCTTAGTCTTTTGGTCTTCAAATTCTTTTGTTTTTGGCTTCAGAGATGTCTGGGTTTATGCAAGGCCACTCAAAAAGGCGGGCAATGCGCCATGTGGTGGCTGCACGACTTTATTTTATCATTTTCGTTTAAGAGGAGGGACCTAGACACACGTCAGCTTGGCAAAAGTTTTCTCCAAAAGATTTTTCAGAAAACATAAGATCCCTACCCACGTAATGCGACATCTCTTCACTATAGGAGGATTGCACCTTTTATGAGACAATATCTTTTGGGAGTCTGTTGGAGCTTGCTAGATTTTCTTTTCTTGGTTTTTGTGATGGAAGTTTTGAGTCGGTGCCTTGAGATGACGTGATTGGTCAACAAGACCCTTTTTCCAGATTTTTTTAAGGATTTGATTGTTTACAAGCCTCTATATTCGCTAAATATATAAAGGGAATTAATGTAATAGTTGATAATTAATGAGAAAAGATCATTGCGACCTAACCAAGGATCTACGATCAGATTGCAAGCTATAAAGTTTCAACATCTGGCAGCAATTACTTCTGTGTTGAGGTGGTGTTTTCTTCTTTTGATGAGTATATAAGCAGGGGAATGACACAATGGGGGGTTAGATTCCAAGTTATAGTTTCTTTGTTAAAAGAAAAGTTTCTTAAGTTTTCTTAGGGTTTTAGAATTATTTTTAGAAGCAAAGTTCCACAAATACTTTTCTTTGGCATGTTATATCTATTAAGGTTTAAACTATTATCAGATTGGCATCCAACCTTTTTTTCAAAGTTCATTTAATATTTAAAAGCATGGACTATTGAGGAGAAATTGTTGAGACTATGCATGTATGGCCTTTTTCAAGATTTCTTTCTTTATATTATTGTTTTGAATGAAACATTGTGTCTTGCAAGCTAAATCTGGATAGTTTAAGTAGCTGATTTCTATGTTGTATGCTTGTATTGTAGAGTAGTAGCTTAAGAAAACTGGATTATGTCATTGGACTTCTCTATTTTTCAAAAAGTTGTTTTGTCATGCTATGTTGTATTAGGAGGAAGATTTCACATGATTTTTGAGATATTGTTTAGTCAGTCATTTGAAATCTTTATGTTTGATCAGACCTTAATGAATACTACCTGCAGAAAGATTTGAATGTCTTCATTGTGCTTGAAGTTATCCTTTGTCATTCGTTCTCTTTCCAAAAATGATGGGTTGTGGCATTCTATGTCTAATCATATCACTCATAGGAATGATATGAGTTTGAAATGTTGTAAAATCTTTGGCGCGTCACCTTTTATGTTTTATGTTTACATTTCCTTCTCCCC
This sequence comes from Sequoia sempervirens, assembly GCA_007258455.2. Lineage (NCBI taxonomy): Eukaryota > Viridiplantae > Streptophyta > Pinopsida > Cupressales > Cupressaceae > Sequoia > Sequoia sempervirens. The sequence continues at coordinate 172,996,373 of VDFB02256132.1, read as the reverse complement.
TTATCTCCAAACCCCAAAGAAGAGCCGAATTTCTATAAAAAAATCTTGGAGGTATTCAGTGAGGTGCAATTTGTCCCCACTCGTTGAATTTCCCATAAGACTTTCATAGAGGTGCAAACTTTGATGATCAACAATAAGCAAGGATTGATCATTTTATTTACACACTCTTCATTTATATATTGATATACATACTATTATGCTCATTTTTCACTTGTGTAAGTTTGTTTCATGCTCTTGATCTTGGAATTCTCCAACATATAATCATTTTTAACTATTAGTATTGTCACTAGTAGACCTAACACTATAAACATGTTTCCCATACACAATTCTTTAAGATCCTTTTATTGTTTATAAGGTTGACTTGGCCTTATGAATATTAACTATTATCTAATATAAGGATAATTTGTTTGACTACGAGGTTTGTAATTACCATATAGCTTATTATTATAAACCTTATTATTCCAATAAATGGTTAGGGAGGAATTGTAGACACTTAAAATTTCCCAAGCTACAACACTATTTTTCTAATTAATCTCTTTTCTAACCCTAATTTCTTCTAAACCCTAATATTTTTCTTCTTCTTCACATGATCGTAATTAAATATTTTTTATTATTTAATTACACTAATGTCTTCCATTTCATTATCCATTTGGTTATATAATTATTACTTGACTATTTAATTCCTAACTAATACCATCTTCGATTAAATAAATACTTTTATTTATTTAATCCCACTAACCAAATGTCTAATCTAAAATTATTTAAATTATTTAAATTTAATTAAGTATTCATGGTTTTCGAAATAAATGATTTCTCATTTATTTTAATTCTTGAAAAAGAACTCTTGGGTGATCCCACAATAGTGGTTTACAATTTTTGGCCAAACTGGACACTGACTTTTTTTTTTTTTAACTAAGTCTTCACATTCGAGCACCTATAGCGGTTAAACCATGAGGAATTTGAAGATGATGCAAACTAGAGTCTTGTCACATTTTGTCTGTAGATTCTAAAAATATTTTTCAAAATTTTTGGAATCAGATTGCACTTCTTTTTCCATCTCCCACAAAAATTGGTTTTTTTCAAAAGACAACATTTTTAAAAAGTGACGCACATCGTATAAAGCATAAATTTTTTTTTCCTTGAAAGATAAAATTCTATTTTTTTCAAATTTAGATTTGTAACTCCGATATCTAGTGCTTCCACTTGGTTAGATAGTTTTTTATTGAATATTTTTTCTTTAATCAAGTTTCAATCAAATCAATTACAATTCATACATAAGCGACCTTATAACCAACAATTTTACTTGTATTAATTTATTTTCTTTGTTGGATCAAGGACTCCAATATCTGGTCTACTCATATTTTTTTTTTTTTTGATAATCTTCTATTTTTCCACATGTGCAGGAACAAGAGACCTTCATTTTCTCAACTTAATAAACTAAACATATTAAAATTATATTCATTAGATAGCTCATTTTGAAACTACGATACGGAGTTGGGTTTTGAGATCTCCATTTTCATTCTCAAATCAAGCTTGAAAATGCCGAGTGAAACAAAATTGAGTCTGAGATAAACAAAATCCGGTTCGTCAACAAGTGTTAACAGATCCAGTCAAAACCGAGGTTAATAAACTCATCTTTCGTTGAGTCGACGGTCATTTCAATTTTAAAATAATTTATAAAATCTATTCCGTCGAAATCCGGGCGAAATCCGGAAGAACAAAGGTCGATCGGGGAAAAGGTCGAGATCCCTCAAATCCGGAATAAAGGTCTCCGGAAGAACAAAGAAATCCGGAATCCGAAGATCCGGTCAGGATCCACGTCAAACTTCGAAATCGTCGGAAAAATCGAAAAGTCGAAATCAAGTTCAGGTTCGTCGAAAATCAGGCAAAAGATGAAAAATCCGTCAAAGATCTCCGGTTAAAGGATTCCGGGGTCCGGTCGAAGATATCAGGAACAAAGTCGAAAATCCGGTTCAGGTTCGTCAAGGAAAAGTCGAAAATCGAAGTCGAAACCAGGTCCGTCGAAACAAAGAAATCGTCAGGAAAAATCGAAATCAAAGTCGAGTTCAGGTCGGTCCGTCAAAAGTCCGGAACTCAGATCCGAAAGTCGAAAAATCCGTCAAAATCTCGAGTTCAGGATTCAGGTCCGTCGAAGAAGTCATCGAGAGACTCAAATCGAAAATCCGTCGGTCAGTTCAAATCGAAAAGTCGAACAGAACTTCAAAATCGAAATCTGGAAAATCAAAATCAGGATCCGGGATCCGTCAAAATAAAGAAATCATCCGGAAAAACTCGAAATCGGAAAAATCAAAATCAAAATCCGGGTCAAGTTCCAGAGTCCAGGTCCGTCGAAATCATCGGAACTTTCGCGTCGGAAAATCCACGTCAAAGTCTCAAAATTCAAGTTCAAGTCCGTCCGAAAAATCAAATTTCATCCGGAAGCCAGGATTCAAAATCAAACAAAATCATCAGGAAATCCGGAAAATCAAATCAGGTCCAGGATTCAAAATCGAAGTCGGCGTATCGGAAAATCCATATCAGGTCAGGATTCAGGATTCAAAGAGTCCGTCGAAAAGTCATCTAAAGAAATCGTCGAAGATCGATCAAAATAAAGATCAGGATTCAAAAGGTCCGTCGAAACTTCAAGAAAAGTCGTCGGAAAGAACTTCACGTCGGAAAAATCAAAAATCGAAAATCAGGTCAAGGTCGAAGTCCGTCGAAAGTCGCAAAACAAACATCAAAATCCAGGATTCAGGTTCGAATCGAAAAGTCAGGAAGAACTTCATCGAAGATCGAGCGTCAGGTCGAGTTCAAATCCGAAATAAAGAAACAAAATCAGGCGAAATCCGTCAAAGTCGTTTCAAAGTTCAAGTTCAGGATCCGGAAATCAGGAAAATCAGGAAAAACTTCGAAGTCGAAATCCGGAAATCGTTCGGGATTGTCGAAATCGGAACTTCATCGAAATCGAAAAATCAGGTCAGGTCCGTCAAAATCGAGCGTCAGGTCAATTCTGGATCCGTCGAAACAAAGAAATCCACGTCCAGATCGATTTCCGCGTCGGAAAATCCGTCCGTTCAAATTCCGGGGTCGTCGAAATAAAATCGAAAATCCGGTCGAAAAAGTCATCAGTTCAGGTCAGGTCCGTCGAAATCGAACATCGGAAAATCAAAGGATTCAGGGTCCGATAAAATCAATCAGAAATTTCAAAATCGAAATCAAAGGATTCAGGTCAGGTCCGGGATTCAGGTCAGGATGGAACAATTCGGATCAAACAAATTATATAAGTTGTATATAAGTGTATATAATTCTTGAACTTAAGAATTCCATGAAACAAATATAAGTTGTATATAAATTGTAATTTTCCGGTCAAAATGATTTACAACTATGTACAAGTTACTATACATTCTCATTTGAACATGTATAGGGTTACAAGTGAACTTGAAAACCATGGATATAATCTAAGTCAAAGATTTTGGTTTAGCCTACTCTTCAATAACATGTAGAATTTTTTGATGATCATCACTATCTAGTCTCCATTTTATTCAGCCACGTGCATGTGGAATTGCATGAATATGTAGAGTGGTAGCAATTATTAAGTGACTATATTGATATACCTTGTTATTAGGTTGATAGTCAACAAAATGAATCCCATGTTGAACAACTTTGACTTGTTTTAGATATGTCCCTTGCACTACAATAGAACCTGCATGGTAAACATGAACCTAAGGTAAGACATATGTATGTGTGCAACATTTTCGTGCTCAAGGTTTGTACAATATATATTTAATGTTTATAATGTAATGTGCACATGTGAATACAATGTATATAAATTTTTTAATTCAAACTAACCTATGGGAAATGACATTCCATCACTTGTTTCAGGTTATGTTAGCTTATTCCTCTCTTTTGTGCAACACAATAAATAATAGCTAACACCTTCAATGTTTCCAGGCTCTACTATGACTGCAAAAACATCTCCTGTACACCAAATTTACACAAAAAAATTCTAAAAAAAAATAGAAATGTCTCTAAAGATCATTAACTAGATATATATAATATTTAAATTATTGAAAACTTACACATGTGTACCTTTTCTAACCAATCCTGAAATATGGTCATAATCAATTGAAATCAAAGGAATGTCTTCAAATCTTTCTTCCTCATTTTCATCATATGTTTCTGAAACAACTAGTGGTACCGTATCCCATTTACCAACATATCCAAGTTCTTGATTGTTGCATGCATAATTAGAGTTTCCCTCAATGCACTTAGTGCAAAAACAAGAGTAATCCCTTGTGTCTAATATCCATCCATGGTGACTATCTGAACTCCTAACACAATGCAATTTAGATCTTGTTTTTTCTACCCTCTTGCATTTGCATCGATCTTCTATCCACACCTAGATACATATGTACAACAAAAAACTTATGTGAACAAATATGTATATATATATATTAAAAATTTAAATAAATTCAAATTTTTGATTTAATGTAATTTATACATACCCAATATCTCCCAAAACACTCTATGTGGAATGTGTCGGTTTGTTCTTGAAGATGTGTCGACCACATTTGATGCAAAGTGTTTCTTGCACCATTCAACAACATCATGTGCATTCACTAGATGATCTTCTGGATAACTCATTTGATGCTTTCTTAAAGCTCATTTGATGCAAGATCCTACTCCATCATGCTCACCCTTTCCATGCCCACTCTCAAAAAAACTCGAAACATGTGGTATTTTGTAGATTTTATGATATCTACAAAGTGCATAGAATGGCCGTGAAGATTTGAATTGTGTTGCACATCCATTTGACCATACAAAATGATTTTCAAATTTTACACCCTGCTTGTCAAATTCTCAAAAAATATTGTAAACAATGTTGGACAAAAAGTGTGTCATGCTCTTTATCATCACTAATATAAAAGTGATATTCTTTTTTAATGACTCATTCTTCATCTGTACTCTCAACACCATCCAATTCTAATTGTGCATGTCGATAACACATGAACCATAATAGTGATCTGCTTTGAAAAGTAATACTCTGATTGAATCTCCTTTTGATGTACAAAGGAGTAATTTTTTGCAAAGTCAACTACTGATAGAACTGTTCCATGTGGGAAAGTATCTCTCAATGTTTGGAATTTTTGTGCTTTCCACTTAGAAAAAAAGGAATGATGTATGTATGGTCAGATCAATTTTCAAAAATCTTCCATAAATTTTCCAATGGGAATCTCCTCTTCTACATTGTTCAACCTTATGGATTCTTTCCCAAAATTTGTTTTCAACTTTACATACTTGTACTTGTGTCAATAAAATATGTGAATAACTAATAAACCACACTTGATCAATGAAACATTACATCAAAGAGAATCCAAATAACTTGATCTATGAGAAATTGAAACAAATAAACTCTCTAAAAATAGTACTAACCTCTTGCAATTTACTATCTTTGTTAGGTCAGTATCCTCAATTCTTGAAGGAAATTCAGCCAAATTTCCACATGTCTCACAAATTCCTTTTATGTAGTTTATTTGAGGTCCATTTTCATGATCACATAATATAGAATTTATGAACAAACTTGCCTGTTTAGGAGGTGCATTTTGAAACTCACATCTTTCTTCTCTCATCTTTCGAAACACTTGATAGTAGAGATCAAATTCAATATGATAACGACAACAACAAGTTTCAAAAAACTTGTTTATCTTCACATAATATGGCTTTAACCTTTGAAACATTGTTTTCCCAATCTTTATATGAGGATATGCATTACAAAAGTTCATATACATCTCAAATTGTGTTATTTCTAGCCAATGTTTGATATGATTTTCATAAATACTAGGTCCAATCCTATGTCTCATAACATCTCTAGTATTTGATGATGGACGAGTCTGATCATGCCAAAAACCTGAGACCAAGTTCCTAACAACATCTTCAATCCTGTCAGAATGGGGAGCTCTACACATAATTTCCCAATTTCCTTCTAAATTCTCATCCAAAAACTTTCTCTTTTTCTCATATTTTATTAATGTGGTTCTACTATAACCAATTTTAGTTGAAAGTGCAGACATTTTTCTTTTTCTTGCTATATCTTGATGTACAATAGATGTCAACATCACCCTTCTTGTAGTGGCCTTATCCACTGATCGAGATCCTTTCCCAATGGAATCTAAACCCTTTTTAACATTTTGACCAATATCCTTTTGTAATCCCATGTGTTTCTTCTTATTTGATGCTTTGAATGAAAACCCAACAAATGTAATGACTCTTTAGACTCATCACGAAGAAGAGAGATAACAATTGGGTTTTTTCAAGTGTATCAAGATGATTGAAATGATGATTGATCATTCCATTTACAGATTTAGTCATTGACCTCTTTCTCTTATTATAAAAGGCTAGTTGGCATATTTTAGTTTCTCCATATCCATTTCAAGTAAATGATCTAAATTTCTATGAGAAATTTGTTTCCCCACCTTCTCAGCTAGTTTTATATGCTCATCCATACCAGTAGGAGGAAGTGATCCTGACCCCTCTCCAATATGCATTGTTTGAAGTTGTGCCTCCTCCCTATCTTCAAGGACCATGCATTCTTGAGCGGATTCGTTTGATCCAATGTCTAGATTTGGCTCGACTTGAGCATGAAAAATTCTTGCTTGTTGAGCCCTTCCTACACATGTGTCACAAAATATTTTTCAAACAAAAGTGAGAGATGTTGTTAAATATAAGTGAAGTTTATGTATGCAAGCAAACAAACTAATAAAACATGATGAGCTATAAGTGAGAGAAGTTTGTGCTAGTTTTATATGCTCATCCATACCAGTAGAAGGAATTGATCTTGACCCCTCTCCAACAATCATTTTTTGAACTTGGGTCTCCTCCCTAACTTCAAGGTCCATGTATTCTTCAATGGATTCGTTTGATCCAATATCTAGATTTGGCTCAACTCCAGCTTGAGGAATACCTAGAGCATAAAACATAAAAATAATTTGAGAACATTGAAGTGATGAAAATAAAAGACCAAAGACACAAAACAAAAATATTGAAACAAAAATAATTGGCTTAAGAAATTGGAGTCAAGGATCATATAAACATTGCAACTTGCATGACCAAGATGACTTGAGGACATTTAAAAGTATTTATAGTCATTCAAGTGAAATGATGGTTAGAAACCTTCAACGTAAATTTCCTAAATGCACACTTGAGAGTGAGAGAGAGAAGAAACAAGCATGTACCTTGTTTCTTTCTATGATAATTTTCCAAGTTTTGGTCACTCCTCTTTTGTTCTTCTTCTTTTGACAATTTTCGTTGAGACGCATTTTTTCTTTTTCTTTGTTGTCCCATTTTCTTCTTCAACTTAAAGATGACTCTAAACAAGTCCTCTACCAACTTAGTTAAATTATCATCCAAATTTTTCCTTGATTGATAAAAATGAAAAGTTGTCGGGCTCCAATATTTGCCTCCTTGATAAATGTGCAAAAACTTCTCCCAAAATCTACCTCCAAGTGAATCAAAATTATTCAAGTGTACATGGAATAACTAGATCCTAGTTTAAATGAATCAAGTAGTAAACAAACAAGTTATTTCATTGTGGATTTTGTTGAACATATTTAATTCATAGGTATGCACAACATATCTAGTAATTTTAGAATTTTGTTAAAGTGTCAAAAATGTATATTAGAGGTATAATTTGAATTGAATTTTCTTAATTATATTTGAATTGAATTTCAAGTTAGTTGTCGAAAATGTATACTAGAGGTATAATTTGAATTAAATTTTCTTAATTATATTTGAATTGAATTTCAAGTTACTTGTCAAAAAGTATAATAGCTTGATATAATTTGAATTGAATTTTCTTAAAATTATATTTGAATTGAATTTCAAGTTACTTGTCAAAAAGATTATATCTTTTTCTCAACTCAATGGTTCATGTTGCTTAAGTCATTTTAAAAATATATTTATTGTGATCAACATGAATGAACTTAATTATAAAGTGGCATTGATTTCCCTAAAATTCTACTAGAGATCAAATGTATATTGAATATAAGGAAATGTAAGTTGTAAGAGATCATAAAATAAGAAAACATGTATGTATATTAAATATTTAAAGCAAATGCATACATATATTATGTGCAAACATGTTTAAACCATAAGCAAACACATGTACATACATGTAAAGGGATTCAATACATATAAACATAACACATATTATAAGCAAAGAGGCAAATGTATGCATATATCATATAAAAAAATATATGTACATATCATAAAAGAAAAATGTAAATTAAAGATCATCAAATGTCGAATACTAAAGATCAACAAATAAGAAAATGTATGTATATCATATAAGAAAATGTAAGTTAGATATCATCATATATCAAATACTATTAAAGATCATCATATAATCAAATACATGTGGTAAAGATCATAAATCTAGAGTGCATGGCCTAATATGAATGTCTACTCCTAGACGAATGACCATCTGAATGAGAACGGTCTTGCTCTGATGGATGTGCTGAGCCCTGCAAATAAAATTGTGTACAAGATGTGTTAAATACATATAATTTATATTAAATAAATTTTATGAAAGCTATTTTTAAATGAACTTGTATTTTTAAATATCAATCTAGATCTATGCATACATAAATATATTGCATGTACATATACACGTGTGATTATATAAAAATGTAGAACTCAGATGTCCACTGACAACAGATTCATCCATAGAGTCACATCGATCATGCACACGATCTGGAGCAAGGCTAGGAGTGATATGAGGTATGTCCACCTATAACAATATATATACACATATATATCAACTTACATGAATATCTAGTTAAAAATAAAAATAAAAAATAATGAAAAAAGAATTGAAACATGCACATGCACACATACATGCACATCATCTGATATCAGATGACCTAAGTCCTCTGAAATAGTTGCCTCCACCATATCCACCAAATGATCAAGCGACAAATCAACATCTGCATCCATCTGATCTATCCCATGTCATGCCATAAATGATGAATGTAGAGGACTATGAAGGTGAGATGGCATCGGTGATGATGAACCAAAACCAATTAACATATCAGTAAAACCCATAGTCTATGCAGCTATCGTATGAACTATAGGTGGATCCTGATGCGCACTAGTGCTTGGCTGAGAGTGATGGGATCCTAGAACTGAACGACCTCTACATCTCAAATGCTCTCTATAATGCTCTATACCTATCCCATTGTTTGATGTAATGTGGGCATATGCCTCCAACAGGTCCTTAGCCAGACAATGCAGAGTCATGCATGACATATCTCCTATAAGCGCATCAAGTTATGTAGGAGTAGGGATGTCAGCCATTGTAAAAGGATCCATGGTGGTCCACTATGCTGAAAATGGTGTGGATCAGGAATGCATAGACATCAAATACTGACCTACACGATCATCAGATATCCTAGTGGTGGTAGCCGCAATGTCACTTACAGTGTCAATTGCTTCCTTTTGGGAACCTCATCTACTATGGGGGCTAGAGCTAAGGTGAGAGTAGGAGACATGTCACCAACCAATACCCTAAACATGGGGGGTGGTCTATCTGCTCGACGATAGGTGGGCCTATCAGCAATCCTACCATGCCCCTAACCAGCATATGGTGGAATGTCCAGGTAGTTAACTTTGAGGCCCAAATGGACCTCAGCATACAACTGCTGAACAAAATACAATGGAATCTGGTCATTGTTTGGGTATAGACCATGTGCTATAAGAAATCATGGGTAAATCAATGAGGCCATAGCATGATCGACACATCTAGTGACTTGGTATCCCCTAACCTTACACACATTTTGATAAAATGGAAAAAAAGTGGCTTTTACCATTTCTTTGGTGACACTATCCTGTATTTGTTTAAGGGGAACGTCACCATGTACTTCTTCCTGCATGCGGGAAAGAATAGCAGTCACTCTATCTGGGGAATATGCACTAGTCCGCTCAAGTTCATCTTTTAGTTTTTCTAGACGATGCAATATTAACATGCATGGTTCACTATATATCCCCGGGTTTGCACCCTGTGCTAATGAATCTCTCAATTTTTTAATCTCATTACTAGTATTTGCAAACAAAGAATCTGGCACAGGTGGAACATGATCTACATTTTCCATGTTATATATATATATACAGTACACCTAAAAGAGCAATGAGACTTTGGAAAATAATTTATCTAGATAAAGGGAATACAAATCTAAAATAGAACTTGTAATAATTCATCTACTCATCAATAATATTTTCATACCATTAACAATTTAAAAAGAATTGGAAGACAACTATAATCTATAACATAGCATTCTTAAATGGTTCAAATTTTAAATGAAACGATGAAAGAAAGAATAAGAATACAAAGATTAGTATAAAATTATTTGAAAATAATTGGGAATAAAAATATTTAATCTAATAGTTGTTAACATAAATAAACTTCAATTATATAGCCAAGAACATAAAAAAATTATAGATTGGAAAGCAAAATAATCAGACATTTATCATATTTTTATATGTATAAAGTTTAGATACCATCAAACTATTTAAACTTATAGTTTGCATAAAGCTATAAATTGAATCGTTAAAACTAATTTATTAAAAATCAAATCTAATAAAGTTTGACTTGATTGCATACTTGTTATAAATATCTCACTAATCCAACCATACATATTAAATATGTTAAAAATATATATTTACCCTTAAATATATATACTTGTTATAAATATATATTGAAAGAAGATGAAGGTCCTTATTTACCCTTAAATGACATTTAAATTGGACATTTTAATGTTCAATATAATGAAATGTTTAAAAAATGAAAGTAAAAAAAATATTGAAAATAAAAATGTTGAACATGAATGTGAAAAAAATGTAAAATTTGATGGAACACCTATTGATAAGAGTAGCATCATAGAAGAAGAAGAAGAAGAAGAAGAAGAAGAAATACATCAACAATTTCTTGACTAATGTGGATATGAACCCTATGACATTGAAATTACACTCAATAATCGACTTGTTGATAACAATGATTAAATTGATAGCTCACATGAACCAATGAAACTCAATGTGTCTCCAAATTACATAAGAAGAGAGAACCTTTGTGAAGAAGAAAAAGAAATTCAAAATCCATCATTTTGTAATGAGTTTGTTAAAATTTAAAAACATTCAAGAACCTCAAAATGGTTTGAAATTGATGAGCATAATAGAAATTCTTGAAGGCAAGAGGTCATCACAAACCATTTGGTTGTGGGCTTCAAAAAATTTCAATGAATGGTTTTCCAATAAGACATTAACCAAAAAATTCCAAATTTTTATACAATTACTAAAGATGTACAAAATGAGACCTTTACTAAATAAATTTCAAAGATTCATGTAAACAAAAAGTTTGATTGAAATAATATTGTTGTTAATTTTTTTTTTTAATGCATTCAATTCTATTGTAAATAATAGTAAGGAAAAAGATAAAAGAGTTGCTCATAGAGTAATAACATCATTAGTAAGAAATTAAAAAATTAAAAAGGCTCAATTATTAAGGTAAACTTGTCTTGAATTAAGCCTAAATCGTAAAACATTATCAAAAGTACTATCAATAAGATCATGATTAGAAAGTCCTATTGAAAATCATACTTGGGCTTTTAGCAATAGACTTCCATGAGTCGATAAGAAGCTAATTAATAGCACAAAGTATGAAATTCAACAATTTTGGCACTCTAACTCTAGATTTACATATGAGGTTGGAAACAACATTTTTTATACTCTACCTAGGCCTTGATTCTATTATGAGTACAAAGAGTTTATGATAGAAATACATCCATTATTGTTGAGTTAAAAGTAGGTTAAATATTATTTTTCTTAAAAATTCACTTTTATATAAATGTAGGTGTTTTGGAGAACAAAGCTATAGTATGAATAAGTGATTGAAATCGATGGCTATAAATTTCAAGGTGGGGACATTCAATATAATTCATAAGGTGTTATAATATTAAATGTTTTCATTGTTTAGTTAGTTTTAATCAATGTTGTATGATCTATTAATTTTTTTTTTAATATTTAAATGTAGGTGTTTTGGGGAGTAGCAGTGATAGATCTAGCTCATTGAGAAAGGATATAGGTAGAGAGGAGGAGTGACCTTGACAAGGATTGAGACATGGATCACCTCAGGGTGGTAGATATGAGTGGAACATATCCATAGAGAAGGATAGGCTAAGAGGATAGATATAGGAGACAAATACCTTAGGGGCACCTTTTTAGTTGTTTTTATGCTCTATAGAGTGGATTTACTCATGAGTGCTTTGATGTATTTGAAGACACATTTGCATGAGAACATAGATAATATGATATGGGAACTATTAGTTGTGTTGATGATGAGTGTGATATTTTATGTGTATGTTGATGATGTGCATGATATATAGTTATATTTCTTGTATTTGGATGCTCATAGGTATGGATGTTCATGAATCTTATGTGTATGCCTAATGGTGGCATGTGGAAGGATAAATATGGCTATTGAAAACTTTACCATTATCTTGACAACTAATTATGGCTATATGATTATCTTATTGTAATGAACCTAAGTGATTTTGATAGATATTAGTGAAGTTGAATTAGGAAGCATGGATTGTGCTTTATTATACACATTTTACGTTTAAAAATATGGGTCTAATTTTTGCGATATTGAAAGTTAGTTAAATTTCTTCAATAGTATATCCAAGGTATAGGGATATATTAGTTGTAGGAGTAGTGTAGGATAAAAAGGAGAATGTATAAAGAGGGGAAGGTCTAGAAAGGTAATGACATGGTAATGGAAGGAGAAGTTACACTATAAGGTTAGATTTTCATAGGATAAGGAGGAATGGTATGAAGAACATATATGTATAGGATAGTGCTAGTAGTAACAATGGTGTGAACATATATAAAAGGATGGGAGATAAGAAAAATACTAGTGGAGAGAAAGGCGGTAGGACATGGGTGGTGGATCCCATGGAAGTGGTAACTATAGTATGATAGGAGGAATCATTATAAGAGGATGAAGGGTAGATGGATGCATAGAGGGTACAACATTATTAAAATCCATTAGAGTGGTAATATTATGAATAGTATTAATTCCCTAAGGATAGCCACCTAATACATTATATAAATTACTAGCCAATGAGTGAGGATATTTAGGGTGGAGAGGTGCATCAATACGTAATTATCAATTTAGGAAAATATCTTGTTTAGCAACATATGTATCTAAATCATAGTCTTGATCATTATTTTTCATCTTCTTTAATGTGGCTCTTTATATGGTTGTCATTAGCTATTATATCAAAAAATGATTCAATCATCATTTTATTTGCTAGCCATATTAGAGTTAAGATGAAAACTCCATAAAACAAGATTTTAAAGGATATTAATTTAACTAGATAAAAGATCAAGGAAAACACTCTCAAACATGCAATATACCCCAATTGCTTAGACAATGCATATTTCCTAATAATGTGTGCAACTAAAAACTAATAACATGTAATGAATGGATGTAGGTGATAATAATTAAATAATCCTAATTGAACTAGGGTTGTCCCTTTTATATATTTAAGAAGTTGTAAGAGCATTGTATGAAATTGTAAGATGGGAATTACTTATGAAATGTTATATGACACATAAGAGAATAAAAAAGGGGGGTTACACTAGAATATTGATTAGAATTATGAAAATCATCAAGATCATCTTAAATAATGGGTTTGAATATGTCAAAAATGGAGTGTTGGTTATGAGGAGGAGGATTTGAATTTTTTTGACAAGTGTAAAGCATTTGCTAAATACATCCTATAAACCAAGTCAAGGAATATGGTGTTGGAATTTGTGCCAAATTTGGTGCCATTTTTAGGTCATTATTTTGGCTCATGGCTTTGGTAAACCACACTTGGTTTATGGTTTAAATTTTTCCTATTTATGGGTGCTTGAGATGGAGAAAGCATAATGATTTTATAGGTATCATCATGCTACTAGAAATTACTCCATATGAATCACATGTTGATGATACTACTATAAGGGTATGCACATGAATATTTTATTGTAAATGATATTATTATCAAATAATATAATTGGTTCATGTTTTTGGTTGTGGGATTTTTCTTCCAAGAGGATTTTCCCATGTACATAATTATGTTATAAATTTATAATTTATACATTTTTCTTGTAACTAAAATTAAATCTATTTTGCATATTTATCTCTTGATAGGTTAATATGGGAAGTGTTTCCACACCTCAAATTCCTTTTAAAATACTATCCAAGTCTTAATCAATTTACATCCTCTATCTTATTGTGCAATACCTACCTACCACCAAAAATGTGTAGAGATGGACATTTTTAATGTTACAAATGATACAATTTGTGGTTCTATTTGAACTTCATAACTTTATATTGTTTGTTTCCATATGCTATTAAGTTCTTATATATGTTCCACTTGGTCTTTCCATTTAGGAGCAGGCTATCCATAGCTTTGATTGCTAAAATGGGAAGGCATATTTCATTTACACATAGGACATAAAAATGTATGCAAAATGGGGTAGCAAATCCAATTTGAATTCAACAAATTTGAAAAAAATTGCATCTAGGGTTTTGAAATTTAACAATAAATGCATTTTGAACTCTAAAAAATTCAAATTTCAAATACCTGGTGCTCGATATGCAAGTCGGGTTGATGAAGTTTCGAGAGACAAAGTTGAGGTTGCGTTTGCCTAAAAGAAGAAGTCAGTTTTCTCGCCGTCACAGTCTCGGTTTGCTGCACACACCAGAGAAAGCAACTGGTAAATTTAGAAAGTGAATTTTTTAGTCAAAATGAGAATGTTTTTGTTTTTTTGTTATATTTAAGGGGGTTCGGTCGAACCCATGTTCGACCGAACCCATTTAAATATGATTATTTTTATTTAGGGTTTGTGGGTTCAGTCGAACCCATTATGACGTTCGGTCGAACAATTGGGTTCGACAGAACCCCTTGAGTTTGGGGAAAAGGAAAAAAAAAGAAACTTCCTTCCTCATATAATTTGTAAACCACTATTTTGAAGCCACCCTCTTACACACCTCCACTATTTCAAAATCTTCTTTCACCCACTAATTTTGCTTCTTGATGGAGCTTTTAAAAAAATTCAAGAATTTTCTCTCTACTCCATGGGCTTAGTCCCCACTTTAAACCCTTATCCCCATGAATGAGTAGGGTTTTATTCACAAGAGTATTCAAATGTTATAATTGTAAGTTGACCTCCTTTGTCGGTCATCAAGTTCTTAAGTCATCCCTTGAGCCACATTACACGTCATTTTACTAGCCTGTTTGCTCGAAGCACCAGTCATCAATTCTCCCATCGGCTTTAGCCTTTTCCCTAAGTTGGATTTTAAATTTATCCTAGTGACTTAAGCTTAAGTCATTTACCCTCAATGGTCATATCATCATCGGCTAAACCAAGTATTTTCCATTAAATACTAACATTGTATGAAGTGCAAGTTTCGAGATTCAAGGATCCAGGATGAGATCTGGGACATACCCTGCTAGCCCGTGAGAATTAAGTGCCGAAAAGTTAAAAGCAGTGAGGTTGGAAAAAACCAGATGCATGTCCCTATACATTTATGGGACCCATTCCCCACTACCACGCCCATGGACCGACACCTTGAACAAATGGGCAAGATTAGAACTGTGGAACGATCTTCACCATTCCCCATTGGTTGGCTTAGTGAAAGTGAGGGTTGGTTAAAACTAGCGAGATTAGTGAGATCTCAACACCTGTCCCGATCTATTAAGTTCATGAGGAAGATAAAACTTGCACATTGAGAAGATATCATCTGAGATGGATGAACACTATTGGTTGTGGACACTTTAGTGAAGCACCACTGGAAGTCGAAGGTGGTCAAACTAAGGTCAACCACTTGATTAGCCACCTAGGTAGAGGATCAATGGGTAATATTCAAAGTTGGCAAATGACACGTGATAGCCATTTTAACTTTGCAACCAACTCGCATTAATGGCCAACCTTTTGCAGAGTGATCAAGTTGATCTCAATTCATGTGGAAATGCAAATGCTGGTAATCATGAAGTGTGATCTATGAATTTCCATGCAAATGGGGACTTAAATGGTGATAGTACATCTTCCAATGAGCTTCCTAGGTTACACATGTGTGCTAAACATTGATTGTGGACGCCATCACTTCACACGATAAATGTAGAAGGAATAGTTGCAATTCGTGTCATTCACACTTAGCAGTTAGAAGTTTTCTTGATTAAGACAAGTCAATTTTGAGTAGTTGTTAGACAAAGAAGATGAGTGAACCAGTGAAGAGGTCTACTCGTCTAAGCTCTCAAAAGCTTGGTCCTGGTGTACCATAAGCTACCTAAATTATGAAGGTTAATATTCCTACTGGAAAGCCTAAACTTTCACCCACAAGGTGCAGTCAAAGGTTGCAATTTCAGAGTGTGGCTGCAGAAAAAGTGGACAACAAAGGCATGAATCTAGTGCGGTCTACTACCAAAGCGGAAAGAAAGATAAGGTATGGGCGTATCTCTAGTGGATGCTAGAATTCACCCATTGACCTCACAAGATGCTCATCAGACAGTGAGACAAAGACTGACTCTAACTATGCCTAGTGCCTCACACTCTTGAGTCAAAACCTACCCCCTGGTGAGGAGGTAATATTTGTCTCGCCATTGGTAGTCAAAAATCCAAGTGGGCGGCCTGGTACTATGCTGTGTGAGGAAAAGAATGAGGAAGAAGTTGATGTTTCCTCTCCTCCTCTTGCGATGACTCGAAGCAGGTGTGTATATCGAGTTCTAGGAACTGGTAAGCGTGGGGTGGCTAGTCGATAAAGAATTTTTGTGTGGGATGGTAAATTTTGGTGTTGATAATGATTGCTATAGTGATGGTTTTTTTTTGCATCTGTGGCACATTTTGGGTGTTGGACATCGACTATGTGCCCTTATGGCAATATGGATGCCTGGTTCATTATAGTGTGGATGGCAACAAAGGAGATTTTGGTAGCACTTTGCATTTCCCCTTTCTGGTGGTGGTTACAATTTTGGTTTTCCCCATCTACACCATATTCTCATAGATTGAACACATGGGGAATTTTTGAAATGCACATGAAATTCTGGATGAAATGAAAATTTTGTATTTGAATTGCATTTGAGCCTAAAGCTTGTTGCTCCCTTATTCTATAAAAGGTAATTCAAGGCTCATTTGTGGAGAGGAAGATTTTGATTAGGTTTTGAGTCAAGTGTATATGTGTAGAATGATAGGACTAGAATAGATAGTCTGTTTTGAGTTTTGGGAAGAACATGTGCAAATTATCTTAAATTGTTATGCAGATATGAATGGTAAACATCAATGAATGTATAATTTTGATATATTTTCTCTCCTTATGCGAGTTGGTGTGAATTTTGAATGGAATGTTAATGATGTCTTCATTCTTCTTTGAACATTTTCTTGAATGTATTTCTCTGTTTCTGCTTTGATTCAAGTAATCAATTAGATGCTTAAATGGAGTCGTAGATTAACAATTATTTATAGGGGATCTGTCAAGTAGTTATGTATCAGAAAGAGTGAGCTCCATAATGCAAAGTTTTTATGAGGACCTAGTCCATCCCGTCAAATTTCACATCCATTTATGTATTAATGGTTCTTGTGTATGTGACTCCATCACCTAATTTAATAAGGCACTAGTCTATTGCTTAATGATTCACCTAAAGGGTTAATCAAATATTTTTCAAATGAACAACCTAAAGTTAGGATTGAAATTAATTTTTAAATTCATTAATCTCAATGTATGTATTTTTCAACTATCATGTAGAATGTCCTTTGCTTTGATGAATGGATAGCAAGTTACTTAGAAACAAGCCAATTTTGTAGTAAATTCTACATAGTTATCCTTCATTCAAACTGATCTATGAAAATGATGTGTTCTATAAAGTACAATTCAAATGAACACAAATAGGAACACCCTCCTTGGTCCCATAGAGCCGAAAGTGCAGAAGATCTCAGTTACTGACTAGATCTTGTTAGTTGGCCAGTCATTTCAAGAGTTTTGAACATAGGAGTTGGCTATCACTTAGAGATTCCTTAGGTGCACTGGAAAAATAACCAACACTTCTATCCCACTAATTTATCTAATCAATTTATACTAGTTTCAAATTTGAAAATGAGAAAATTTCTCATTAAATTTGTCTCATTTGATCTTAGGGTATGTGCAGGATCATCATGGAAAAAACAAGCTCTTAAGTGGCAAAAAATTCACAAAAATCAGAGTTAAGAAACTTGACATAAAAAATTCAATAAGTTATCTATATTATTTCAAAAATATGTAAGAATAGAATCTGTAGAAAATTGAATTTAGTTTTTAAACTACTAGGTTTTTTTTTTTTTTTTTAAATCTATTTGTTGAAATTTTGAAATTTCAATGTAGTAGTACTTAAATTTTAGGGAAAAAATAAGAAGTGGGTGTCTGTTTGACCACCCTAACCACAATAAAATGATAATATTTTTTTATAAGATTTTTGACAGAAGTAGAGGACTCATGTCCAGATGTGATGCATATTTTTTGTAATTTTTTTCCAAGTAAATAATTAATTATGAATTTTTTATTACAACTTTTAAAAAATAAAAAACTCATATGTCTGACCACCTTAACTTGGTCAAAACTTCATGAAATTCAAATTTTCTTCTTTTAATCCTGTAGTATGCAAAGCATAGAATGTGATGCATGTTTTAGATTCCAAAAATGTGATACTGTTTGAAAACTACAGATTTTTTTCAATCAACCTATCAATCAGGACTTTAGTCATAATTCAAACAAAAAATGAATAATAATTATTTATTAAATTCAAAGTAAAGCATAATTTGTATTGGTGGAAAGCTCAGAATCTCCTTTAAAAACCCTTTTCATTTCATCAATTTTGGGTAAAAAAAAGTCATCAACCACATACCCTACAAATACCCATCATATCGCCACTTTTTGGCCCATCATGATCCTACACATACCCCTCAACCATTAATTTTCCTTTTGATCTTGTTCATTCATCTCAACATCTCTTTGTATATAAATTTGAGCTTCAAATTATCTTTTTCTCTAACCATTATCTTTGAATCTTTGTCATTATTATCATCTTGATCCAATCAATTGTGCACTCCCAAAATATGAGAGAAAAACCTCATACTTTAAAAACTAAATAAGAGAAGGGCAATAGAAGTGATCCAATGTATACTTGGTTTGATTATTTTCATTTCATTTTGTTTAAGCTAATTTGTATTCTATTGCTTGATTGGGGATTTAAGCTTGTTACTAATATTTTGGTGGTTATTGTGCATGTTTTGAGATTCTAAACCTAATTCTCCCCATCTACAACTAGTGAACCCGATGTGAAGTACTAAGATTTTTGGTTAACCTTCTTGTTTGCAAGTTTTTGGTTTTTTATGTCTTGAAGGTTGCAGGTACTTTTAAAAGGCTATGAAAATCACACTTTTGAGGAGTTGTTTGAGGATAGAATTTTCATATATTATACCCCATATTTTGGTGCAAAATAGTGTTTTATACTTTAAAAAACATGATTTGTAGGCACTTTATTTGTTAATCCTTACATTCTATGGATCTATACTTTTTCACTAAAGTTTTATTGTTGTACGTATTTAAATTCTATTAATAGTGAATGTGGCTTTATTTTCTAGTTAGAAAACTAATTCATAGAGCTTTAATTATTTTGTGAGATTGCTTACTCCTCTTTTTCACAATTTTTTGAAAATACTAATTGGTAGTAAAACAGGCATAACTTTCAAACCATTTATTATATTTTTAAGCTTTTGTAGGCATATAAATTTTTCTTTTGATGTGCATATTGTGGATTAGATCATTTCTTTATAATAGAAATCATAAATTAGGTATAATCAATTAAATTGAATGTTTTAATTTTAAATTTCAAACAAGAACACATGAACTTGCTTTTTTAAAAATTCATAATATTTTTAAAAGAATTTTTAATGGTATGATTGGTTTTTTTATTTAAATAATCTTATTATGTCTTTTCACTAATTTTTTTATGCAACACTTTTTTCGCAAGGAAAAGATAAAGAATAAAAAACTAATCTTTTGATTGTAGCCCGATTAAAGTCTTTCTTTCAAACTACTAATCTAATTGTTGTAGGATGTTGTCAAATGTTTCTATTGAACTGATAAATGATTTGTTGTAGGTTATATTGTCAAAGAATTAAATTTGAAATGTTGTGTCTTCATTTTTCTAGATTAGATAACACTTAGATTAGTTGGGTTAGAAAGAACTTTGTTGTTTGTCTTGTGTACTTGCACATTGTGTGTCAACTCGAGCTAGTGTGTGTACGTATCTTCTCCCCTTGCACACTTGTGCGATCCCACATGACAAGAAATAAACATTAGTCTCCTTTTTTATTTTAGTATGATGCCTTCTTGGGGATTTCATCTTACTAGGGTTCAACCTAAAGCATGTTTCCCAGTGGGCTATATCAAAGGGGGGAGAATGAAAGTTGTACCCCAAGGAGTGGCCAACATCATTCAAAGCCAATCCACATGACCCCTGGTCTACTGAGACTAGCTAGTGATGAGAGTGGGAGTGGGACCCCCAATTCTTGGGCTATTATAGATGTGATCTCTATTCATGGTAGTCCCCTACTAGACACATTGTTTTTAGTAGCCTAGAATCCTTCGATCGTAATCTTAGTGTGGTGCAATGTGTCATATCATGTGCCGAAGCTACTCATCATGTACGCCCCTGAGTGGAGATAGGAATCTTTGGGTTGGCATTCTCAGCCTCCCAAGGAGAGAGGACAGGTGAGCCTATTGTTGTATTGGGCCTATGTCATTGGACCTCTAGCTATTTGATATTGAAAGAGAAGTGTCTCACACTGATCTTGGTGTATTAGCACCTTTGGTGTGGTGTACCCACACTAGGTGACCACACCCAATTGAATAAATAGGTTGTTCTTGTCTTAAGAGTGTCTTAATTTGTGATATACGAGTGAATACATTAGGCCTTTAGGAATTAAGACATATCCTTTTCAGTCTAGATTCAACAAACACTTTGTCTTCCAAGTATTTTTTGAGTGTATTCTATCTTAAAATTGAAAACTCCCCACAAATAACCACTCTAAGCACTTCATTCATAAGAACCCAACCATAGTCTACATTTAAACAAGTTAAGTTATATCCTTTAAATCTAGTTTTTCAACTTAAGTGACCTAAGACCTATCAAATTTCATAAGTTTAGCTTTCCACATTCACCTTTGCATCTCATATCTTAATTGCATCCCTAGGTTAAATTTTTTGGTTAAGTTTCCTGTCTTGGGTTGATCTTTGGTTGATTCCTCTTCGTTTGGTTAATCCTTGGTTGCCTTTGTATCCTTAGGTTAGATTTTGGTTTCCCTCCTTTGGTCAATATTTGGTTGATTCCTCTCCCTTTCGTTATTGCTTGGTTGTCTTTGTATCAGGTAAGTGGAAAAATATGGGGGGCCAAAAAGGGGTCTTAAGTGGCCACTTTTTTCCTAAACTAGGAAATACTAACCTTCGATGTGAAATTGAGGATAGTTACACTCAAAAATTTTATATGCAAAAAAAATAAGGATCATAGTGCTTCAAGTCTACTCTCTAAACTACTAATTGCTTTTGAAAATGGTAGATATTAAGGGGCTCAAAAGAGGGAGCCACAAAAATGTGTGCTATTTTTGTCAAAAAATCATAACATTGCAACTTTTGTGGCTCCCTTAAAAGGTTAACCTTTTTTTGGTATTTTTAAAATCGCTTTAGTGAGAAATTAACTAACAACATGTAGTTTATGCCCAGTTTTTTTGATAATTATTTTAATGAATATTTGATTTTTTACTAATTTTCAAAGTGGACACTTCTTGAAAATAGAATTTTGGCCATGCTGCTTCTATAAATTTTGAAAACTTATTGAAAATGATTTTTTTTAATATGTGTAGAATGGAGTCTAGTTTCTAAAAATGTAATTTATTTGAAATTTTGATGAATGGTTAATTTATAAAGAAAAAAATACCAAACACTAGTTTTTTCCAAAATATAGACACACAAACAAAAGAAATTAAAGATCAAAGGGTTAACATTGCCAAAATGTGAGAAAAATTACATCTTTAGATAGCTAAGAGTGATCCTAAAATTAACTAGGTGTTTGATTTGTTTGAAC
The DNA here is from genome assembly GCA_007258455.2 of Sequoia sempervirens. Classification (NCBI taxonomy): domain Eukaryota; kingdom Viridiplantae; phylum Streptophyta; class Pinopsida; order Cupressales; family Cupressaceae; genus Sequoia; species Sequoia sempervirens. Next base: position 172,974,165 of record VDFB02256132.1, on the reverse strand, counting down.
TTGAAACATGTGTAAACGTGATGCTTAGCACAAATATGATAATGTAAAATATTGTAGAATTTGCAAAAAACATGTCTTTGGACATTGGGAAGGCACTCCAATCCTTTGGGTTGGTATTCCAAAGAAAATACCAAGCCTAAGGCTTGGGGATTCCCAAAGCAAGAAATAATGCGAGTGTGTTACAACATGCTTGCATTATTTCATATTTTTGACATGGTTTTTTGCGTTTGTGCCCAAGAGTTTGCTAAGAAAGACATAATGTGAGTGCATTATAATGTGCTCATGTTATGTCCTGCTTTGTGTTAAATGCTAGTCTATTAAATGTATGTATATATATTTGTATGTTTGTATGTATGTATGCTTGTATGATATGTATGTGTGCATGTATGTACGCATGTATGTATGTATGTATCAGTGTATGTATATGTGTGTATGTAAGATTGCATGTACATATGTATGTATGTTGTTAGCATATTATTGTCACTAATGTCAAAATATTTTCATTGATGTCAAAATTCTTTCATTGATGTCTAAGGGGAGATATGGTACGATGTGGATTTGGCCCTAGAAGATGGAGTGTAAGTTGCAAAAGTTGCTTAGGATGTTGCATTATTGTCATGCAACTTTTTCATGGTATTGCAAAATGTTCTTCCAGACATTTGAAGAAAAATAAAAGACTAGATCTGATATGGGTTTTCTGAGAGCTTCTCAGGAAAGTGAAGTGTAGATCCAAAGGATGCAAGACTTGATCAGAATAAAATTAATTATGCTCTCTAGTTGAACTAGGGCTTTGTAGATAAACCATAAGGGTTTGAAGTAATGGGAAAAAATAATTTTTCTAATTCTTTGTTGACTAGTTGTAGCAGGTTGCAGGTAGCTTAAGTTATTACTTAAGCCTATGGTATCGTGAGGGTTACCAGCCCCTTTCATACCAATTACCAGCCGACCAAATATTTGCTACATTTAATAATTCCTAAGTCTCATATAGATATTTCCCTTCAGTGACATCGACGTTGTTAGTTGAGGAAGCAAGATCTAATGGCCTCCTCACTAGCTTGTTGAGTTCATGGTGGGTCTTGGCTAAGTCTCCTAGGGTAGCAGGGAATAGTGTAGATTATTCCACAGTGGATAAGTGATGACTGTTGATGTAGATGGTGGGACCAGAAAATGTGGAAAGTAGGAAAGGTATGTGATGTGTATGGACAGGTGGCACAAGGAGATTGAGAAAAGTATCAAATCACATCATTTTTGTGAGTTGAATGACACTGACAGAAGCAACAGGTGGCAGTAGCTCACTATCCCACTAGGATTTTGTGGGCCCGTGTCCCTTGCCAATGATATAGCAGGGAATGGTGCATATCATTTGGAGGTTGATATGATGGTCATTGTTGAATGTATTCACATCATGAGAATGACATATGAAGTCAAATGAATTACAATGACACCTGATGAATGATAATCAATGATGGATATTTAAAGGTTCATCTAACTGTAATGTTTTAAATGAGGGATGATGAACGGGGAATGCTAGATCATGGCGTGAACACTGGTGATCGATGACCCAAATTTAAATATGAAGAAATACAATGGTCAGGTTTGTGTCAAGACAGAAACCCGATCTGCTCGAAGTTAATTGGCTCAACTACACCAACAACCAATTTTGGTGAAGATTTGATCTACTAAGCAGCAACATAGATTGCTAAGATGATGAAGATTACAATGAATAAATAGAGAACACATTAAATGCATATTTGATCCTAGGGTTTGATAAAGAGATAATGAGGAAAAATTCTTTGCACTACAATTTAATGTTGTGTAGATCAATGTAGGAGTATGATAGTGTAGAATATATCTCAGAACCCTAATTGAAGATCTGAATGTGGTAGAGAATCTTGAGGCAATCACCATTGGTCATCAACTATACAAAATTGAAGATCAATACATTGACATTGTTGTAGCTATGCGAATTGAGTGGAGTAGACTGAGAACCCAAAGCAAAAGGTATTTTAAGCTCTTGAGGTGGATAGAGAATGCACTAAGGAAAGAGAAGAAGAATAGAGTAGAATAGAGGAGTGTAGAATAGAGAGTTGTTGTGGCAGCAACAAAAACTTGAGTAGTTGTAGAGTAAGCTATAACATTGAATTTTGTTCTTTATGAACAAATTGTAATAATCCTATATGTTGTAAATCTGATTGGTTGGTGCAATCAGATAACTGAGTTAGTGCTCAAAATAGGGGATTGGTGTCTCTTTAGGGTTGGTTCCCCTAAAATCTATAATAGAAGGTTTCTTTGTGAGGTTGGATTAAGGAAAATAGCTCCTAGCAACATCTTGTCACTATGGTTTTTCCACGTATATCTTTTGTTATGAGTTGTTTGATTGTGTGCTTGTTTAAATTTCTTTATTTCATTTCTCAATATACACACTAATTATTTAAGAAGTCAGTCTGCTCTAAAGGTTAAAGGGTTAAAAATTTTAGTATCTACTTATTCAACCCCCCTCTTAATATATTTTTGTGTTCAAACATATTCTTCTATGTATGTATGTATGTATGTATGTATGTATGTATGTATGTCTTTATAGGGAGGTATAATTTTAAGAGAGAGAGAGAGTTTTCTAGGTAGGGTGGAAGGGAGAGAGGGAGGGAGAGACCTGAGATATAGAGGGAGAGAGATTGAGTGACAGGTACATAGAAAGACGGAGAGGGGAGATAGAGATAATTAGAGATGGTAGGAGAGAGAGAGGGAGATATAGTAAGGGAGAGAGAGGTGAGATAGGTAGAGGAAGAGAGAGAGAGAGAGAGAGAACAAGAGGTATGTAGAAAGAGGGAGAGGGTAGATAGAGATAATTGAAGAGTGTAGGAAAGAGGGAGGGAGAGAGAGAGATAGGGGTTGAGGGTACAGAGTTGAGGTTCCAATGAATAGGGTAGGAGGTTGAGGCCGGTTTAAGGGTTGAGGGGTTAAGGGTTGAGGGTTTAAGGGTTTAAGAGTTTAGAGATGAGGTTGAGGGTTTAAGGGTTAAGGGTTGAGGGATTAGGGTTAAGGGTTGATGGTATAGGGTTGATTATATAGGTTTTAGGGTATAGGGTTGAGGGATTACAGTTGAGGATCCAATGTATAGGGTAGAGGGTTTAATGCATAGGGTAGAGGTTTTAAGGGTTTAAGGGTTGAGGGATTAGAGTTGAGGGATTAAGGTTTGAGGGTTGAGGGTTTAGGGTAGAGAGTTTAAGGGTTGAAGGGTTGAAGGCATAGGTTTGAGGATATAGGGCTGAGGAATTAGGGTTGAGGGTAGAGGGTTGAAGCGTTTGGGGTTTAAGGGTTGAGGGTTTAGGGTTGAGGGTTTAAGGGTTAATGGTTGAGGGTATAGGGTTGAGGGATTAGGGTAGAGAGGGAGGAATTGAGGGAGGGAGAAATGGAGGGAGAAGTGAGATATAGATAAGGAGAGAAGAGGAGGGAAGGAGAAAGATAGATGAGGGTTGAGGATCCAATGTATAGGGTAGAGGGTTGATAATTGAGGGTATAGGGTTGAGGCTTTAGGGTATTGGGTTGAGGGTAAAGGGTTGAGGGTCCAATGTATAGGGAAGATGGTATAAGGGTTAAGGGTTGAGGCTAGAGTGTTTAGGGTATAGGTTTTAAGGGTTTAAGGGTTGAGGGCTTAGGTTTTAGGGATTAGGGTTGAGGGTTTATGGTATTGGGTTGAGGGTTTAAGGGTTTAAGAGTTGAGGGTATAGGGTTGAGGGAATGAGAGAGAGATGAGGGTTGTTGATCCAATGTATAGGGTAGAGGGTTGAGAATTTAGGGTATAGGGTTGAGGGTCAAGAGGGTAGAGGGTTTAAGGGTTGAGGGTATATGATTGAGGGATTAGGGTAGAGAGGGAGGGAGGGAGGGAGATATGGATGGAGAATTGAGATAGAGAGGAGAGAAGAGGAGGGAAGGAGAAAGATAGATGAGAGTTGAGGGTCCAATGTATAGGGTAGAGAGTTGAGAATTGAGGGTATAGGGTTGAGAGCTTTAAGGCATTGGGCCAAGGGTATAGGGGCTGAGGGATTAGGGTTGAGAGAGAGAGAGAGAGAGAGAGAGAGAGAGAGAGAGAGAGAGAGAGAGAGAGAGAGAGAGAGAGAGAGAGAGAGAGAGAGAGAGAGAGAGAGAGAGAGAGAGAGAGAGAGAGAGAGAGAGAGAGAGAGAGAGAGAGAGAGAGAGAGAGAGAGAGAGAGAGAGAGAGAGAGAGAGAGAGAGAGAGAGAGAGAGAGAGAGAGAGAGAGAGAGAGAGAGAGAGAGAGAGTGCTTGGAGTGAGAGGGACCATTCCTGGGGTAGGGTGGGAGGATAGCTGAGAGAGAGGGTGAGAGAGGGAGTTGGAGGAGAGAGAGAGAGAGAGAGAGAGAGAGAGAGAGAGAGAGAGAGAGAGAGAGAGAGAGAGAGAGAGAGAGAGAGAGAGAGAGAGAGAGAGATTAGCATTTAGGGTTTAAGGGTATAAGGTTGAGGGATTAGGGTTTAAGGTATAGTGTCTAGGTTTAATGGTTTAGGGATAGGGTTTAGGGTTAAGTGAGAGACCTAGATGGATAAGGAGGGATGGATGGCTAAGGAGAGAGGAAACCTTTAGAAAATCAACATTTTCATAACATGATTGTGTTTTGAAGAAGTTGAGATATAGCCATTTTGTATAGCAAGAAAAAATGCGCTCACATTTGGATTGCTCTAAAAATGGTAAAAAAGTCATCACACCTATGATCTTGGCCCACATGCTCTATTATTCTCTTGGTTATGTGTGTGTTCCAACAAAAAGAATATTTTTGATGTTGTTGGGAAGTGCACATGCAAATTTTTCACATTCTACCACCTTTAAATGAACATTCCACCACCTTTTTATGGTTTGCCAACTTAGGAAGGAGGAAATGATAGATTTTTCACATTGAATTTGATATATATCAATTGAAGTCTCAATTTTTGTAGTGTCGCAATGTTAATTGTGATTGAATTGCAAGAATTTAACATTATACATTGGTTATTTGTATTGTTGTTAGTAAATCTATTCAAGAGTGATATACAATTGAACGTTGAAAAGGAAAAAAGCTTGTGAAAAACTCAAATTGTTGAGGAGCTTGATGCAAGAAGAAAAAAAAACTGCATAATTGGGTAGAAATACTCCATTCGAATCTCCATTTATTAGGTATGTGAAGTCTTTACAAATTTTCTTTACATTTTCCTTAATTGTATTATGTTTCTTCATCATCCCTTTTCATACATGCTTAATACAATTCTTTGATTTTTTTATTATGCGTATTCCATGTTCATCATTGTTTGTTTGTCATTATAACCTTAGCCCCTCTTGGAACATTTTAAACTACACAATTCTTTACACTTTCCAATTACATTTAAAACCACATCTCTTTGAGGCATTTTGTTAAATCAATTGACCTACCTTGTGTATGCTTCCATATTTTGTATACACACATATATGAGAGTAGTTATAAGTATGTAATATAATACATCATTTCTCAATCCTTTTCTATGGATGTGTGTACCCCTTTCCAAAGCTTCCATTTTGGTATAGGCATGGGGGATGTTGGAAAATGCAGTGGAATTTAGTTTTACACCTAGAAATTGCATTTTCTTGAAATTTTCTAAAGCCTTTTAAACAAATCCATTTTATACATATCTTGCAATGATTGTAGTCCACAAGGACATATCTCATTGAGTAATTTTGTCAAATAGTTCTACCAAATCAGTTTATTTCCTTTTCTATGCTACCAAACTTTCCATACATGTCTACCAAAGAATTTTATCAAAAAACATAGACAAGGAAATCAGCTGTTTGAAAAAAATGCCTCAAAGAAATGTGGTCTCATGGTTATGCACATCACCATGAGACCACATTTCTTTGAGGAATTTTTTCAAACAATTGATTGACTTGTCCATTCTACCAAATTTTCCATGCAAGTCTACCAAAGCATTTTATTAGACAACATAGACAAGGGAATCAATTGTTTGAAAAAATGCCTCAAAGACATGTGGTCTCATGGTGATGCACATCCCAATGAGGCCACATTTCTTTTAGGAATTTTTTCAAACAATTGTTTTCCTTGTCTATGCTACCAAATTTTCCATGCATGTCTACCAAATCATTTTATCAAATAGCATAGACAAGGAAATCAACTATTTGAAAAAAATGCCTCAAAGAAATGGGTATGTGTAGGATCATGATGGGCCAAAAAGTGGCGATAAGATGGGTATTTCCAGGGTATGTGGCTGACGACTTTTTTTTTACCCAAAATTAATGAAATGAAAAGGGTTTTTAAAGGAGATTCTCAGATTTCCACCAATATAAATTATTCTTTACCTTGAATTTAATAAATAATTATTATTCATTTTCTATTTGAATTATGACTAAAGTTCCCATTGATAGGCTGATTGAAAACATCTATAGCTTTCAAACGGTATCACATTTTTGAATCCAAAACATGTCACATTCTATGCCATATACTATAGGATTAAAAAAGAAAAATTGAATTTCATGAATTTTGACCAAGTTAAGGTGGTTAGACACACGCTTTTTATATTTTTTAAAGTTGTAATAAAAAATGTAATTAATTATTTACAGAAATAAATTACAAAAAAATATGCATCACATCAGGACATGAGTCCTCTACTTATATCTAAAATCTTATAAAAATTTATCATTTATTGTCATACCTACTTATTTTTTTCTCCTCAAATGTAAGTACTCTGCATTGAAATTTCAAATTCTCACCAAATAGATTTTGTTTAAAAAAAAAACCTAGTAGTTTAGAAACTACATTCAATTTGCCACAAATTCTATTCTTACATATTTTTGAAATAATATAGATAACTTATTCAAATTTTTACGTCAAGTTTCCTAACTCTGATTTTTCTAAATTTTTTGCCACTTAAGGGCCTATTTTTTCCTTGATGATCCTGCACATACTCAAATGTGGTCTCATGGTGATGCACATCACCATGAGACCACATTTATTTGAGATATTTTTTCAAATAGTTGATTTTCTTGTCTATGCTACCAAATAATTTTATCAAACATCAAAGATAAGGCAATCAACTATCTGAAAAACTACCTCAAAGAAATGTGGTCTCATGGTGATGTGCATCACCATGAGACCACATTTCTTTGAGGCTTTTTTTCAAATAGCTGATTTCCTTGTCTATGCTATGAAAATTTCCATATATGTCAACCACAACATTTTGTCAAACAATCCCCCTTTCTTTCAATTATTTGATTGATTCCTGGATACCTTGATCCAAAGGTAGGATGTCAAGACAAAAGTTGTGGAATTTGAATTTACACTCGAGCCAATTGTATCTTCTTGAAAGTTTGTAATGTCTTTTAAAAAATCCATTTTGTGCTTATCCTACGATCATGGCATTTCATGAGACCAAATTTTATGTTTTGATAGTTGTCATACCCCATTCCAAGCTCCCCATTACAAGGTAGTGAGCTCACTAGCTCACTAGCTTGTCAATGCAGTATAATTTACAAGGTAGTGGGTTGTTTGTAAAAATGCCTCATAAAAATGGGGTCTCACGGTGATGTACATCACTGTGAAACCCCATTTATATGAGGAAATTTTTCAACCAACCATCACCAGGAGACCCCATTTCTATGAGGCATTAATAGCCCACTACCTTGTCAATGCTATTACATTGAAAAGCTAGTGAGATCATTAGCTTGTCTATGCTACCATATTTTCCATACATGTCTACCAAAAAATTCACATTCCTTGTCCATGCTTCCATTTTGTGCCTATCTTGCAATCACAACATTCCACGATACCACATTTCTTTAAGGAATTCCATCAAAATATTCATGCGAGCTTTGAAAAGCTAGTCAGCTCACTAGCTTGTCTATGCAGTAGAATTGACAAGGTAGTGGGCTGTTTAAAAAAATACCTCATAGAAATGGGGTCTCATGGTGAGACCCCATTTCTATGAGGCATTTTTACATCACCATGGGACCACATTTCTATGAGGAATTTTTTCAAACAACCCACTACCTTGTCAATGCTACCGCATTGAGAAGCTAGTGAGCTCACTAGCTAGTCTATGCTACCACATTTTGCATACATGTCTACCAAAACATTTTGTCAAAAAATTCACATGCCTTGTCCATGCTTCCATTTTGTGCCTATCTTGCAATCATGGAATTCCATGATACCACATTTATTTAAGGCATTCCATCAAAAAAATTATGTGAGCTTTGACAAGCTAGTGATCTCACTAGCTTGTCTATGCTACCACATTTTGCGTACATGTATACTAAAAAATTTTGTCAAAAAATTCACATGCCTTGTCCATGCTTCCATTTTGATCTTGTCTTGCAATAATGGAATTCCACGAGACCACATTTCTTTAAGGCATTCCATCAAAAAATTCATGTGAGCTTTGACAAGCTAGTGGGCTATTTGAAAAAATGCCTCATAGAAATGGGATCTCATGGTGATGTACATTACCGTGAGACCCAATTTCTATGAGGAATTTTTTCAAACAACCCACTAGGTTTTCTATGCTACCACATTTTGCATGCATTTCTACCAATTATTTTTGTCAAACAATTCACATGCCTTGTCCATGATTCCATTTTGTGCCTATCTTGCAATCATGACATTCCATGAGACCACATTTATTTGAGGCTTTCCATCAAAAAATTCATTTGATCTTTGTCTATGCTAAAAATACTCTTCTACAAGATGATTGTAAGTATTTTGTATGAAGGGTTGAATGAAATATATTTCGTTTATTTATATGGATCCATTTTTTTGGGAACTAATAATTGTCTCTTTATCATGCTATAGATAAAATTATCCATCATGTTGAGGAAATAATCAAGGTTTAAACCAACATAGGAAGAGATAGAAGCTAAGAATTCAAAGTAGCATGGATGAGGGAACATCATAACAAGAAATTGGAAATGATTGACGAAGAGATCCCAATTGAAGAGGAACCTCAACCATCAAGAAGAGAAATGGAATTGGTGGCACAAAGGGAATGAATGTGAAACCTTCATGCTAAGAGAGACTTGAATGCCGTAGTTAGAGACACGCCCTCTACCACAAGTGAATACGGAGGGACACCATATATCAATCTAGAGTTAAGAGTACTTCAACACTCACATTTGAGGAAGGAGGTATTCCATCTTTCCCATCTCAACCTCAAGGTATGTCATCTATTCCATCCTTAATCGAAGGTATTCCATCTAGCCCATCTCTTTTAAATATTGACAAAATTCCTAATGTTGAGATGAATTTACCTTTCAGACAACCACCTAGAATTTTGCATAGAAAGCCAAAGTTTTTTATTAATATTGATGAGAATATTTTCCAGCCAATGGAAGGTAAGATTCCACAATGCACTTGTAGAAGATATGTTCATAAGATTTGGAGATTGTTCTTTGAAAAGTTAAATGAGACCATAAGATGTCAATTTTTTTTGAAATGATGCAAAGTATAAAGCATAGGTCCATCATGAAGATTCTTGGGTTGAGAACATCAAATACTTCAAGTGAAAAAACTATTGTGATTAATCTAATAGATGTATATGAGAGTGTGGGTAAGACCTCACGCAAAAAATATAGGAAAATCACACGACATTTCATTACATCGATAATAGTAAGTAATGAAATGAGGAAAGCTCGTCTCATTAGAAAGATGTGTCAACAATTGAGAATTAATAAAAAAACTTTATCAAGAGCCGTTCAAAGACACGAAAAAATTGAGCACATCGATTCCACTAAATTATGGGCATTCTTGGGGAGACTACCATGAAAAGATAAACCAATTGTTGAAACATTGAGATCACTAATTGAAGACTATTGGAAGAATAACACAAGGGTTTCTTCGAATCAAAGGGATGTGGTAATAAGGAGAATCGGTAGTCGAAACCATGAGCCACATCCAAAGTATTTTTTGGATACGACTCAAACACAATCTTTTCATAAATTTCTAGAGGATTATCCTCAAATTAAATTTTGTCAAATATATTTTGAAATGTTTAAACCTTTTTATGTCAAGATAAATCACACACGCACTACTTGTTGCATATTACATTTTGAATTTTCTAACCATTTTCATGTTTATCTTTCTATATGTTTAGATTTGCATACTAACAATGTTTTGTAGGATTGTGGCATACATGCCCCACCAACATCTTCAAGATACTTCTTCTCCAAATTTTTATGTGAAAGAAAGGAAGGTCAAATATTCTACATGAAACTATGCTTGAATTGTACATGCCAACATTCCAGTGGCTTATAATGTATGCCAACATGTGAACATATGGAAAGCACACATGTAGTTGGAAAGGAACTAGTAGAGTTCATCAAGTATAAAATATTGGCCTACAATATAAAAGATGGTAATCAAGCAAAAAGGTGTGATTTGGTTATTGAAAAGATTCTAGTGTATTAGTTTATGTCTACATTTCATGATAGTATAGTGTATGAGTATACAAGGTGTACCCATAGAGCTCGATGGTTAGACTTGCAATTCAAGTTATGCAAGGACAACTTTCTAGTTGGTAGCATTGTTTCAGTGGTCCAATTTGCATAGAACTACACTCTATAGCCACAATGTGAGGTGCAATGACAATATTACAACTCCACACATGTTTCTATATTTGTGCACATAACATTCATTCATGCATATGATAGTACAAAGGATAACAAGAAGGTATTGAGGGAGTACCACTTTTCAATTAGTGATGATCACACACATTCTAAAGAGTTCATGAAAGTTTGATTTTAGTTGTTTTACAATGATTTAGCTAAGAGGGGCATAACATACATTGAACATATAATATGGTCAGATAATTGTGCATCACAATTCAAGAACTCATGGATGTTCTATTGGTTGAGTAGGATGCATGTTATTATAGGTGTTCAACATATGTGGAGCTTTTGTGAGGTCAAGCATGGAAAGGGGGAGCATGATGGTGTAGTATTATGTAACAAAAGAGCATTAACATGGGAAGAGTTAAAGTATAAAGACAATGTAAAGCTGACAGACGCAAAATCAATTGTCGAGTGGTGTAATGCTTTGATGGGTCCAGGTAATGAAGGTAAGTCTTTAGTTCATAGATTTTTTTGGTTGATAGATGATACTGACATTGCACCATGTGAGGATTTTTGTACATTGACAAGATCAAGTGAGCTACACTCTTTCCTTAGCTCAAATGTAGGTTCATGGAGCATGCATACACAAAAGATGGCATGCTTTTTTTCTTCATGTACAATTCAAGCTTGGAATGAGTGTGAGTCAAAGGAGTGGGTTGACGAATGGTGGTTAAGTTATCTTAGCCCACTTGACATGTATCAGCCTCCGACAACATTGGAATTGACACAAATGGAATCATTGGTTGACTTTGACCACATATTAGATCTAGTTCAACCAAGTAATATATCTACTTGCATAGTTTTTGAAATTCCTATTTTTATCCTACTTTGTAGTGTATTTGTAATGTTGACTAATTTCATCTAATTTACTACACATATCAATGTAGGACATGTTTATGTAGTTATTGTAGATGAAGAGAACAAAGAGGGAACATATTAGTACTTGTTTCATTGTGTTGAGGCCAAAAAGAAATTGGAGGCCAAAAAGAAATTGGAGGCCCTAGTTATAGATGGTGAAAACATCAAATACCCTATAGGCTTAGTGGTTGTTACTATAACATGGCTTAGAAGGTACCCACATAAGAGTGTTAGTGTTTGGCTATTTTAGGACTTTGACACACATTAGAAGATTCTTCATTACTTGAACCTTTTCATGGCATCCAATATTCATTTGATCAAATATGGGGGTGGACCTTTAAACAAGACCTTGTGGAAGGTACTTAAGTCTGACTATGAGGCATTACTTGACACAATAAAATGTAGAGCAGACCCAAATGGTTCGTTGGATTAATTTGTAAGTATGCACATTGGTTCTTATTAATTTGTATGTATGCACATTGGTTCTTATTAATTTGTAAGTATTGACATTAATTTGTATTAAAATTTAGAGTATGCACATCAAGATTAGTTGATAGTTAGACCTTTCATTTCTATATTTCAAGTTTACATATGTTTTAGTTCCAAATTTTTACATATATTTTGGTTTGAAGTTTACATATGAATATTGGGTAGATTACATGTTTTGGTTCAAATTTTACATATGAATATTGGGCAGATTATATGTTTTGGTTCAATGCATAGCATAGACAAGGTAGTGAGTTGTTTGAAAAAATGCCTCAAATAAATGGGGTCTCTTGATTATGTACATCACTAGGAGACCCCATTTATTTGAGGCATTTTTTCAAACATCTCACTACCTTGTCTTATCTACTACATTGACAATATGAGAAGCTCACTATCTTGTCAATGCATAAGCAATCACAAGGTAGTGAGTTGTTTGAAAAAATGCCTCAAAGAGATAATTTCTTTGAGGAATTTAAAAAAAAATATCACTACCTTGTCATTGCTATTGCATTGACAAGCTAGTGAGCTCACTAGCTTGTCAATGTGGGTGCATTGACAGGTTAGTGATCACTATAAGAAAAAAATGCCTCAAAGAAATGTGGTCTCATGGTGATGTATATCACCAGGAGACCCCATTTCTTTGAGGCATTTTTTCAAACAACTCACTAACTTGTATTCAATATTTCAAACAATATTCCTTCTAACCCCACTTATAGATAGGGGGCTTTTCTATTAATTCATTCGTTGTGAGCTCATTATTTGGCTCAATATAAGTTGGTTCACTTGATTAAGTAGTCAATTTTCAATAATTGATTTTTTATTCATCACCTTATTCTATCATTCATCCTATTTATTTTGGCATACCTTTGTGAGATGAATATTTTTACTCAATGATTAACCACTAGCAATACATCCTTTAAAAAATAAGTTTGAACGATCTCTTAAAAATGGTATGTTTGTGCTCTTTCCTCTTACATTTTATACCATTTTAATTAATGTGCTAAATTTAGTAATGCGTAAATGTGTTGTTTTACATTAAAAATATAAACTCTATCTTTGATTATATTGTTCTCATATTGTCCTTTTATTATTTTTCCTACTAGGTAGTAATGACAAGGTGGTGAGCTCTTTGAAGCATTTTTTTTACAATGCTCACTACCTTGTCAATGCATCCACATTGACCATGAGGACATATCTCATTGAGGAATTTTGTCAAATAGTTAATGTGCCTTGTCTGTGCATCCAAATTTCACATGTGTCTACTAAGGCAATTACAACCATAAAACTCATGAAAATTCCCCCTTTTATGTTTTGATAGATTTCATACCCAATTCCAAGGTCCCATTGATGCTTTGGCTAAAATCCTAAAACAAGTGCTTTCCAACAAACTATGGATGCATGGAAAAAACCTATCAAAGAATAATAGTAAGCAAAAGCATAGAAAATGTATTGAGCTATTTGAAAAAATGCCTCAAAGAAATGTGATCTCATGGTGATGTCCATCACCATGAGACCAAATTTATTTGAGGCATTTTTTCAAATAGCTCATTGCCTTGTCTATCCTACCACATTTTCCATATGTTTTCCATTTTGGGCATATCTTGCAATCATTCCAATCTTTATGGGAAGATTGAAAAATGAAAAAATGAAGTAAAAGATTCTTGAACTTAAGAATTTTATGGAGAAAATACAACTAGAAATAGATGATAATGAAGAAGCAATATGATAACAATAGTTGCAGATGTAAAGGCAATAGTTGCAAGTGTTGAAATTGAAGCAAAAAAATTGAAGACTAAAATTAACCACTTAGAAAATGAATTAAAAGACAAGAAGAAGATTTTATCATCAATGAAAATGAGGTTAGTCTACTCTAAAAAAAAATGAAAAAGAAGCAGACCAAATTTAATGAGATACATAATGTATTCAATGAAGAGATTCTAGTTGTTCTTGAGAAGTTGAGGAAGGTGTGTGTGCAGATTCTTCTTTGTTTGTCATATGACCAAACCAACTGTTCCAACACGTCCGTATGGGTGGGTTTATGCTAGGAAATGTCCTCTTTCACACTCAAACAAGCCAAAACGGTCTAATCCATATTCTACTAGCAAAGTCTCTTAAGATCTACCAAAGTGCAAAAGGGTAGAAAACTTCAACGAGCGATTACTCAAAAATTGTGGTACTTGGAAACACTTCGTCTAAGGCTACAAGATAAAATAGGGCCCCTCTACAATAACCTCTCTCAATTTTTTATAGCTCGAAGTTGTTTTCTCATAGTGAATAGATTTTAGTTGATGGAAAATAGGTCAATTACATGTAGTGTAAAGTTAGAAAGTGGTGTAACTTTTGTTCTGTTTGTCACATGACCAAACCAACTGTTCCAACATGTTTTTATGGGTGGTTTTATGCTAGGAAAGGTCCTCTTTCACAACCAAACATGTCGAAACAATATGAGCCACATTCTACTGATGAAGTCTCTTAAGAGACCAAAGTGCAAAATGGCAGCAAACTTTGACAAGCGATTACTCAAAAACCATGGCACTTGGAAACACTTTGTCTAATGCTACTAGATCATGTTGGGTCCCTATACAATAAAATATCTTAGTTTTTGATGGCTCCAAGTTTTTTTCCCGTGGTGAACAAATTTGAGTTGATGGAAAACGGATTAGTTAGACGTAGTGTAAAGTTGGAAAGTGGTGTAACTTTCATTTTGTTCATCACACGACCAAAATGACTATTCCAACACATCTGTATGTTTGGGTTTATGCTAGGAAAGGTACTCTTTCACACCCAACCATGTTGAAACAGTCTGATCCACACTCTCTCGGCAAAGTCTCTTAAGAGATCAAAGTGCAAAAGGGAAGAAAAATTTAACGAGTGATTACTCAAAAATCATGTAACTTGGAAACACTTTGTATAAGGATAAAAGATCATCTAGAACCCCTCTACAATAACCTCTCTCAGTTTTTGATATCTCCAAGTCATTTTCCCATGGTGAATAAATTTCAATTGATAGAAAATAGGTCAGTTAGTGTAAAATTGGAAAGTGGTGTAACTTTCGTTATGTTTGTCATATGACCAAAAAGACTATTCCAACATGCCCATATGGATGGTTTTATGCTAGGAAAGGTCCTATTTTGTACCCAAACACATTGAAATAGTTTGAGCCATATTCTACTGGTGAAGTCTCTTAAGAGACCAAAGTGCAAAAGGGCAGCAAACTTCGATGAGTGATTATTCAGAAATTCTGGAACTTAGAAACACTTTGTTTGAGGCTAAAAGATCATGTAGGGCCCCTCTACAATATCCTCTCTAAGTTTTTGATAGATCCAAGTCATTTTCCCATGGTGAATAGATTTCAGTTGATGGAAAATGGGTTAGTTGCATGTAGTGTAAAGTTGGAAAGTGGTGTAACTTTTATTTTGTTCCTCATACAATCAAACCAAATATTCTAGTACATTCATATAGGTTATTTTATGCTAGGAAAAGTCCTCTTTCATACCCAAACATGCTGAAATGGTTTGAGCCACATTCTACCGATGAAGTCTCATAAGAGACCAAAGTGCAAAAGGGTAACAAACTTTGATGAGAGATTACTTAGAAACCATGGCACTTGGAAACACTTTGTTTGAGTCTAAAGTATCATGTAATGCCCCTCTATAATAACCTCTCCCATTTTTTAATAGCTCCAAGTCCTTTTCCCATGGTGAACAAATTTCAATTGATGGAAAATGGGTTAGTTGCATGTAGTGTAAAGTTGCAAAGTGGTGTAACTTTCATTATGTTCTTCATACAACCAACCGAATATTCAAACACATATATATGGGTGGACTTATACTATGAAAGGTCCTCTTTCATACCTAAACATGCTAAAATGGTATGAGCCACATTCTATAGGAGAAGTCTCTTAAGAGACCAAAGTGCAAAAGGGAAGAAAACTTTGATGAGAAATTAATTAGAAACCATAACCTCTCTTAGTTTTTGGTAGCTCCAAGTCATTTTCTCGCGGTGAAAAAAATTTAGTTGATGGAAAACAGGCCAATTGCATGTAGTGTAAAGTTGGAAAGTGTTGTAACTTTTGTTCTAATTTTCATATGACTAAAAATGACTATTGTAACATGTTCGTATGGGTGGGTTTATGCTAACCAAGGTCCTCTTTCACACCCAAAAACTCTGAAATAGTCTAAGGCACATTCTACGAGCGAAGTCTCTTAAGAGACCAAAGTGCAAAAGGGCAGAAAACTACTTCGATGAGCCATTAATAATAAACCATGGCACTTGGAAACACTTTGTATGAGGCTACAAGATCATGTAGAGCCCCTCTACAATAACCTCTCTCATTTTTTTATAGCTCTAAATTTTTTTCGGGTGGTGAACAAATTTTAGTTGATGAAAAATGGGTCAATTGCATGTAGTGTAAAGTTGCAACTTAGGCTACTTTTTTGTTTTGTTCTTTGTGGGGCCAAATAGTTAGTTCCAACACATCTCAGTGGGCACATCTATGCTAGGCATGGTCATCACACTTTAATATAAAAGGTTCATAGTCTTTCCTATTCAACGGGTCACAACTTTTCACCTTTGAAAAGTCACAGCTAAATTCATATCATCACTATTCGTGATAACCTAAATTGATTTATTTGAAAAAATTTAGATATGCTTGGGGGAAAAATTTTTCTTGAACTTTTAGTTGGTTCTGTTTTTATCATGCATGTCTCTTGAAGCGATTTTTTGACTATTATACTTATGCAATTTTAACTTTTAAAGTTGCATTCTTCGAATTATTGGGTTTGAGTTCATGTTTAGAAATAGGATGAATGTCTATTGAGTTTGTTGTTGGGAAGGTTGATTTTTGGTCTCTTAATCTCCAATAATCTAATTCCATTATGATCTTTAATAATACTTGCATGCCTTGAGGTTTTTTTTGTGAGACTTAGTTGTTACTTTCCATTTTCTTTTGTCAACAGTTTTATGATGTTTTCTTTATCTACGTAATACATGAAGCATAAAGCATAGAAGCAAATGGTAGCATCAAGCATACATGTGGAATGATAGATTTCTTCCTCAATGATATAAAACATGAAGCATACACAGGAAGCATGAAGCATACACATGAATTTCCTTTGTGAAACACATGAAGCATAAAGCATGAAGAATTACTATATTCAGATGATTGATTTAATGTTCAATAATCTTACAAGACAATAATGTGAAAAATTTATTATATATTTATAATTATAGAAAAGAAGAGTGCATGGAAAACACTTGGATTTGAAATATTTGAAGTAAAACATCTACAAATATCTATTGAAGCATGGATTTATAATGCAAATATAGACACCATCAATAAAAATGATTTGTATTAACCAAATAGCCATGTAGGAATACATCAATATATGTCGATATAAGTATAAAATATATACAAAATAGCCATATAGGTTTACAAGAATTCCATATAGGCATACAATGTCAAGTATATGCAATACAAAATATGTCCAAAAATGCCATATAGGCATACAACAAAGGAACCCAATAAAAAGTCATTGCTCTCCAAGTGAATGAAACAAACGTGTGGCCTTTGGTGGTTGGGTGGATGGTGATGCATATGATATTCATTTACTCTGAACTCGAGGGCTTATCCTCCTAGGTTTTAGTTCCTCATCAAGCTTTATTTGTTATAATAACAAGTAAAGACATTAATATATAGAAATTATATTATAAACAATGATATATTTTACAAAATAACTACTTATCACCACTAGACGATCTGTCTCCTCATGTGAAAGATTCACATGCTCATGTTGTGGCATGTCCAAGTCCTATAGAGATCATCCAAATAGAAATTAAACTACAAATAAATATTCATTTGATTTTTCACTAACTAATAGCTATAACAACGAATTTAATTTGAAATTTACTAATCTTCCTCATACCCCCATGAGAGGCATCGAGTTGTCTATTGTAGAAGATACACCTTGCTCGATTACCCTATCAACATCTATAGGTGATTCCACTTTGATCATCTGAAAAATAAAACAACAAATTATTGAATCATGAAAAGTAGAATAGTGATGCAGGTCATGGCTTATAATGTATGAGATAATCAAGAAAAAATTGAGTACTTATTGAACTATATATTTCTTACTATTATGCTTACTATTTTCCCTATCCATAGCCTGTTCGAAAGCACCTATTTTAGGATTTTATCTATAATAGCAATGCAATTGTATAAGAGCGAATTTGCACCCCATGTGCAATTCCCATTTTTTCCTTTACCCACCTTAGAAAACCAAGTTTAGAGGCTTAATTCCACCTAAGCCCATTCCTTGCATCACACTCGGTGCTTTTTTTGAGCTTCGATGGATGTGTTTCTTTTAGGGACACCCGTACAACTCACAAATGTCCATGTGGCGTGCTTACGTCCCTAACAGATTCTGACATTTGGAGCCTACAGAGGCGTTACACTTCCCATTGAGGGTCGATTTGTAATGCCCTCCTCGTTCGATCGACCTGAATATGGCCACTTTCTTCATCTCCCCTTGAAATTCACTCCTTCCATATGCATTTCATCTTCTACCATCTTCTACACATCACTTCATTCACAAGCTAAAAGCAACTTCTTCACCATCCCTTCAATCTCCAAACACTTTACACTTCACAACAACATCAACATTCCACCACTTTAGTAGAGTAAGTGTGGAAGAAAGCACCATTGCAGTAGAGGCTTGAGTTCCTCTCATTTTCTCCCCCATTAGCCTTGAGCACTCTTGGTGGAGGTGGTAAGCTTTCATTCCTCTCCTCTATTACTTGGTTGAGTACCATAACACTATTTTGTAGTGCTTTAGTGCTCTTCACTTCATTTCTACTTTTCTCTCTATCTTTTTGGTTGTCCGTGGAGGTGGGAACACCAAAACGAGGTCTGACTGAGGCAGGCCCCTATATAGCCACCCAACAATTTCTCTCTTCCTGTTGTGTGTAGGTATCGAATACACCCATGAGTTGGAAGCTTCATCACTCACATGGTCGTAAGTATTTCCTTTCTTCTCCTTATCATCTATATTCCATTTCAATCTTATCACTTCTTATTGCTTTCTTTCATTCTAGAGGTTCTCAGTAATTGTAGTGTAAGTCATCACTTAGCCATTTTCTGAAACATTCTCACTCTCTGGTCCATACAAGATGCCAGCACATCTTTGAGACGCCAATGTGCCGCATTTTCATCTGCTTCCTCCACTGATATCCTTTGACCGAGAGCTTGTCAGTTTGTCTAGAAAATCTTTGTGACCTGTTCTTTTTGATTCTAAAACTTTCACGCTATTATATTGAGGTAGTATAGGGTAGTTTGCCTCATGAGGCTCTATGAACGAAGAGAAATCATGAGTAGTGAATCCCCCTATATTACAACAATGAATTGTTTCAAAAAATGATTTGGTAGACATGTACGAAAAATGTGGTAGTGTGGAGAAGGTAGTGAACTATCCAAAAAAATGCCTCGAGGAAATTTGGTATCATGGTGATGGAATGCCATGAAAAATTTGTTTGTCATGACATTCCATCAACATGAGACTGCATTTATTTGAGGCATTTTTTTTCAAACAATTCATTGCCTTCTCTATGCTATTATGTTGGGATGGGGTGGATGGTATAGTGTGGTCTTGGTTATGAGATGGAGGGGGATCATGAAATGAAGAGGGATGGCTATTTTGATCATGAGGGGAAGAGGATCATTAGATGGGGTGGGAGGTGTACTTTGAGACCACATTTTGAAAGTGATCATACAATGGAGTGGAATAGGTACTTTGATTTGGACACAAAAGGATGTCATTAAATGAAGTGGGGGAGAGGGGATTGTGAGAGGGGGGGTGAAGGGATATCTTGCTCTTGAGATGGAAAGATATCATTAGATGAGATGCAAGGGATATGTTGTTCTTGATTGGAAATAGGATCATGAGATGGAAGGAGATCATATGATGGAGGAGAAGGGTTTCCTTGACATTTATATGGAGGGGAGTCTATTCTAGCATTCTTTGAATTGGGAGATGGATATAGTTCATTTGATATGGATGGTGTCATGAGGGAGGAAGGTTTTATAGACTCTTCAACTTGGATAGATGGATTGATAGGGTTTTCATTTAAGATTTAGGGTATTAGGGTTCATTTGGATGTACAGGTGATGAAGGTGGATGCATGATATGGGAAGATTGCACCACTTTATTTTTGCATGGGGAAACAACCACCTTTACAAATAATCCTTTAAGGAAGTTATTATGAGAGACATGGGATGAATTTGCTTGGTAATAGTGGGGTGATGTAGATTTTAAGGATGTGGGATATGAAAGTGGAATAAGACGTGGAAGCTTCCATGGATTAGTAAATTGAGGATGAAGATGAGGACCTTCAAAAGGATTTGGAGGGAAATTTTGGCTAAAGGCTTGGTTTCTATTCTTAAGGTAGTGAGTTGTTTGAAAAAATGCCTCAAAGAAACGTGGTCTCATGGTGATGGAATGTTGAAAAAATTCCTCAAAAAAATGTGGTCTCATGGTGATGGAATGACATTCCATCACCATGAGACCACATTTCTTTGAGGCATTTGTTTAAACAACTCACTACCTTGTCTATGCTATTGCTTACTGTTATTCTTTAATAGATTTTTTCCAAGCATCCATAGTTTGTTGGAAAACACTTGTTTTAGAATTTTAGCCATAGAAGCAAGGAGGTGAACTATTTGATAAAATTATTTGGTAGAAATGTATGGAAAATGTGGTAGCATAGACAAGGTAGTGAGTTGTTTGAAAAAATTCCTCAAAGAAATTGGGTCTCATGGTGATGGAAATCACCATGAGAGCACATTTCTTTGAGGCATTTTTTCAAACAACTCATTTCCTTGTCTATGCTATTGCTTACTATTATGCCTTGATAGATTTTTTCCAAGAATCCATAGAATAGACAAGGCAATGAATTTTTTGAAAAAATGCCTCAATAAAATTTTGAATCATGGAATTCCATAACAAGAAAATGCAATTGGCAACTGATCTTAGTTATTAGTCATGCTATGTGAAGTAATTGCATCACTGCTTATGTTGAATTTCTAAAAAACTATATTGTAATTGAAATTTTGTCATCTATCAACATCTAGTTATTAGTTATGAAATGTGAAGTAATGCATTGAGTTTGAAAGATGTGAAATGCAATGTAATCAACAATATGAATATAAACTACACAAATCTATTAAGTACAATTCATTAGTTAAACTCTTTATTTTATTACCTGAGTGAAGGTTTGAACTCCATTGCCACTAGGAGGTGTTGTTGTGAAACCTCCAATATTAACCTATTCAACATCCAAAATCAGATATTAGAATACCATTCATATAACAATGCAATTCACATGTAATATTTATGATTTTTTACTAGTTACATACCTCAAAAATAGATGCAGTGGAGTAATAAATAGGTCGAGGGCCAATGAAAACAGTATGAACAGTATGACCCTAAAATTTTATTACAATCATTAAACTAAATTAGTTAATCATGCATTTCAAAAATGAAATTTACTAACTTAAATTCAATGAACATGCTAACATTTACCTGAGTACAAGCTCAAGGTTGATGGTTTAGAAGTGGAGGTTAATGAGGATTTAAATTCTTTTGATACTGGGATGCTGATAGTTGGTCGTAATTTATTCAAGGATAAAAAGAGTAATGAGGAGGCAATGACCCAATTTTTTAAAGATGATGAGTGAAAGAAATTAGTTAAACTGGAGACCAAGGGCTATGAGAGAAAATACCTCAAGAAAATTTGGGCGAGTGTTGTTGAGGTGCTTATGCATTATGTGACTCTAGAGGGGAGGTTTACGGCTATTCCCGGTCACCATTTTACTCTCCTCAACCATTTCATATATGGTTTGTTCATTTTGTTTCCTTTCTTTCTACTTTCATTGTGCCCATTTGAAGAATAGGAGGGCTCCCATCCTCCATGAAAGCCTTATTCTATTAATTATGGAGCATGTTAAGTCTCTTACCCTAGCTCCTACCATCGAGGGAAAGGAGAAGACTTTAAGTGATGTTTCGTCTAGTTCTGAGCCCACTTCAGATGAGGGGGAGGAATGGAATGAAGAGGAGGACTTATCTCTAGCAGTTATGGCTACTTCTTTGAAGAAGAGGAAGGTGGGTGGTTCTAAGAGTAACAAAGTTGCTAAGTAGCTTTCCCTTTATAAGAGTGAGAACATGGAAGTGGGGTCAGATGATTCCTCTCCCAGAAATGTGGAGGTGGTTGTTGGTAAGGATGCTATTGGTGGTGGCTTAGAAGTGGGGACACAAGATATTGCTATGGGTTTGGTGGAAAAGCCACAAAGGTTGTCAAAGAGTATTGCTAACCTAAAGAACAAGGCCTTGGATGTTCTGGCTAAGGACCCCAATGTGTCTGGTAATGCCAAGGATTTTGGTGATAAAATAGTGGGCATTGAGGATTCTACTATGTAGGACATGCCCAACATGGAGCAGGATAGGGAGACTTGGGGTCTAAATGAGGAGGTTGTAGAGAAGAAAAAAGCTAAAAAAAAGCCCTTGAAGATAAATGCTCTTTTCAAGGATTTTTCTAACATTGATGATGACACTACCTCCATGTATGATTTGCTGGATATGGCTAGGGTTGGGGCCACTGGTACCTTTAAGTTTGCTAAGTGTACTTTTCAAGAGTTCAATAAGATTAATATAAAAATTAGAGGTCTAAAGGAGAATCTAAAGAATGTTCCCAAGGATTTGGTTCCTAACATTCTTATTGATAGAATAGTGGACCTTGAAGGTTCCTATCATGACTTAAAATCTCTGTGTGAGGAGTCTGCAATGTCATCTCTATGAAGAACATTGTGGACTCCTTGGAATTACTTTTCAGAAAGATTAGTGAGCTCAGGGAGGATCAGGTTTATTTCTATGAGCTTATGGAGAAAGAGAACTCGGCTAAGGGAAAAGGTAAAAAATCTACTAAGGATGATGGCAAAGGACTTGTTGTAAAAGGGTTGGCTGATTGGAAGAGATCCTTTGATGCTGAGATGAAGGAGCTACTGGATATGGTCAAAGACATAGGAACTAGCAGATTGAGGTGGCCAAGACCCTAAGTAGATTGAATTAGCTCCTGGTCTTCTTCTTTGTTGCTTTCTATTTCCTACTGGGCGTGGGGTTATTTTTGGTTGTTTTGTTGTTTTGTGGCTGCTAGGTACTGTTGGTTGTTATTTGTTATAATTTTTTTTAGCACTTGTTTTGTTGTGTTTTTTGGTTGTTATGTTGTTGCTGTTGGTTTTTTGAAATTATTTTCTAGTAGCATTTTGTGTATTTTTTTGTGAAGGGTTTTAGATCCCTTCAAAACCTACTTTTCCCATATAATTAAAATATTTACCTAAGTATCAAGCTCGAAAGCCTCATTCAAGATGACATCTGCCATCACCAACTGATTAGCTGTAGTTGTATGCTACGCACCAGCCTCCTGACTGTCTATGGGGTCATATGTACATGTTGACCTACAAGCCTGACAAGTATGGGGTGGAACCCTACCCCTTGAACCCTTCCTTATGTTGTACTACAAGACTCACACATTGGATGATACTCTAGGTAAGAGAACTAATAGATTGTAGAGTATCCACCATAGCACTCTCCTTCACAATGGAGGGGATAGAAACGTGCTTATAAGCAAGTCTAGCGAGTGCTCGTCTTCCTGGCTACTAAGGATCAAGATGTGCACTTGGTTTATCCTATGTTGACCCACCACCTCTCCCCTGAAAGTCCTTCATCTCAAAATAGTTGGGGATTTTGTTGAGGAAAAACTCGTAGTAGATTTTCCTCAAGAAATATTGGGGGGCCTCATTATTGTTGCATGGAGGATGGTCAAAAACCATCCACTACCTCTTCTAAAAATTATCCTTTATCCCTTGGTGGTTTCTCTAATGGATAGGAAACCTCTTGCTTGTAAGGTCAAGAATTTGATTTGTATGTGGGTTAGTCAATAGTGAACAAAAGGCATATTTTGTAATTTTGTAATTTTTTACGTGTTTGTATGATAGTTTATTTGCATAAAAATCTATGTACTCCTGTCTCTTATCAAACCAACCACTTAATTTATTTCTAACTGCATCTGCATGTGTTAACATATCCTGAATTGAATTTGCAAGTGTGGTTCTTTTCAAGCTTGAACTTATAGGATCGTTCAACCTCACAATTAACTCAATTTTTTTTTGTTGTTTTCAATTTGCCCCATTAAATTTTGTTGAGTTCTAGGAGGATGTTGAGGAATTGTTGGAGGATTTTGTTGTTGTGGTTGTTCATTAGGATTTTTTTGGTGTTGTTGTTATGGAGAGAAGGATTTTGAGGAGGAGAATCAGGTGGATTTTAAACTCCTAAAAATAAAAGAAATTAACATCAAAAACATATTAAATGTACCTATTTAACAAAAAATTCACAAAAAAACAATAAATTATTACTCCTTGGAGCTCCTTATTGACGTGGTGGTATTCTAGCAAAGAAATAGCAATGATTTGGTGAAGAAATTGATGAATTTGGGGTCTCAACAATCTAAGCGTGCCTTGGAAGGGTTTGTAGGCTATGGATGAAGGAAAAAACATAGTCTAAAATGATTTGGATTTTTTTTTTCTTATAAAGACTCATAATGTGTTCACATTATAACACGGGCGTGTTATAGGCTCAGTCACACCAAGCCATAATGCAAGTGTGTTATAATGCGAGTGCGTTATAATAGGCTCATGATATGAATTTTTAATTTTTTTAAAAGTTGGCCACTTTTTAGCCCCCCAATTTTTTGCACCCACCCTATCCTTAGGTTAGATTTTTATTTCCCTCCTTGGGTTAATGTTTGGTTGATTCCTCTTGCTTTGGTTAATACTTGGTGTTCTTTGCATCCCTAGGTTAAGATTGTGGGTTAAGTTTCCTGCCTTGGGTTGATCTTTGGTTGATTCCTCTTCCTATGGTTAATCCTTGGTTGTCTTTGCATCCTTCGGTTAGATTTTGATCTCCCTCCTTGGGTTAATCTTTGGTTGATTCTTCTTCCCTAGGTTAATCTTTGGTTGTCCTTACATCCTTAGGTTAAATTTTTATCAAGTCTTCCCTCCTTAGGTTAATCTTTGGTTGATATTTTTTCCTTAGGTTAATCTTTGGTTGATATTTTCTCCATAGGTTAACTTTTGGTTATCCTTGCATCTATAGGTTAAATCTTGGTTATCTTTCCATCCCTAGGTTAGAATTTAGTTATCTTTCATCCATAGGTCAAACTTCATTCAATCACTCACCCAATTGTGCTCATATACGCCATATCTTACACATTATTCAACCAACCATCATTACACCTTGGTTATCCTTGGTAATCTTGAAAGCTTGTGTCTTGTCTTATCCATAGTTGACCCTAATCTCAATGGTCTAGTTAGGGTTTGAATTTTCCTACCTTGGTCTTGATAATCATCCTTTTGAGATTGTAGACTCTCCTTGTGGTTACTTTGGTCTATTTACCTCTCTCACCGTGTCCTTTTCATTCATTCACTATCCTCCATCAATTTTACCCTAGTTATATTCTAGTTCAACCATAGTCCTCCTTTGGGGTGTTTTGATCTCTTATCTTTTCATCTTTTCATCAATAGTCAAATTTAAACTCACAAGTCTAGTTTAAGGTTAACTATCATCTACTATCTTCCTCAGAACCATCTTTTGGAGATCTATATATTCCCTTTGGTTACTTTGGTTAACCATTATCTTTTAAGGTCAAAATTTAAAATCATTTATCATTCATCATCACTTATCCTTAATATCCTCAACCATCCACAATCATATCCCCTTCACTATCTATTATCCTTCATTTGTGTATTGCCAAAAAATGTATAGCTGACATTTTTATGCTCACTTGAAGTCTTTCTAATGGGATTTGGCTTGATTTTTCCTAGGTTTAGTATTGTAATGTGGTCAAAACATTCACATTAGGGTTTAAACATTCAAATTATGGTGTCTTTTGAAGGTGTTGTGAAGTGTTGTAAAACATTTCTACACTTTTCTAGACTCTATTCATTACAATTCACCTAAAAATCACCTTTTTACCACTTATTAAGTCCTATTTTGAAGTGTTGTAAAGTCTTGTAACAAGATTTCATGCTTTTCTAGGCTTAATTTCACTAATTCAACCATTTCTCATGTCTAAATGACCCCTTAGTACACTTTCTAGCCATTTTCAAGTGTGTTATTAAGGATACTCCCATTGGACAACTTTGAATGCCCTGAAATTCCTGACACCCACTTAATTTGTTTAAGTGGAACTAAGTCACCAATAGGGGTGACTTAGTCATTTTTGACACAAAACTCAAAATAATTTTAAAATTCTAGCATGAATTTGTCCTCTAACCCTTAAGGTTGGCTTGTGATGTGTTACTTTTGGGAAATTTTAATAAAATTAGGTATAAATAAGTGTTTATCTCCTCATTTTAAATCTATTTTTTTCATTCAAGCAATCTCTTGCACTCATTAAAGCATTCAAGCAAATCTAGCATTATGAAGTCAAGCTATTGGAGTTCTTCATTGCACATCTTCAGATTTGAGAATCAATGGTGTGGTAAGTTTATGACATTTTCATTTGCATGTTATCTATTTATCACTCTCTTTTCATCTCATTCCATTGTTTAGGGTTTGATTACTAACGTGGGGTTTGACCAAGGAAAACCCCTATTCTCTAACCCTTAACCATTTTCCCCCTTTTGCATGTGATTTTGTATGCATATTTGTCAAGAAATAGGTGTTAAAAAGTGATTAAAAACTATACAAAGTCAATCAAGTCAACATCACCTTATTTCAAGCTTGGAGAGACTGTCTGCCCCATATTCTGAAGAATCAAGTATGGAAACCTGTCAGAAAAGGAAGTGCAGACTTGAGACTACAAGATTTTGTCCCAAATTTCTCAAAATCTATAGGAGGACTAAGTCACCACTAGGGGAAAATTAGTCTCACTTCTGAGCCTAAAAATTGATTTTGACATTTCTGGATACCCATTTGACATATTCCCGTTCTAACAAAGTTTCCCGAAACTGGGACTAAGTCGCCCAGACTGGGCTAAGTGCCCCAAACAACATTTCAGTCATTTTTTCAGGATTCCAAAATCTTTCAACATCAAAATTCTAATTCTAGGTGCACCTCTTCCATTATGTTCTATCATTTCAGCATTTAGTTACATTCTTAGGCATTTCTGCATATCATATTGTGTTTTCTAGCAATTCACATTTTCATAGTTTTGCATCATTAGATTAATTCAATTTTAGATAAGAGCATTATGCATCCCATTAACATGGACTTTGAGTGTAAACCCTTGCATTTTGGTCCCGCATCCAATCCCCTTTCTCCTTTTTGGTGAAAAACCCTAAGAGTAGTAAAGCATTGTGAGGGGGTAAACCAAAATCATCATTTACAATTTGTATAATTTTTTCTTTTAAAACCCAAAAATCCAAAAAAAAACCATCCCAAAAAAATAAAAAAAATCCAAAATCTAATTTTTTTTTGAAAATAAAATAAAATAAATCTTTGATTGCTTGTCCTTACCTCTTGTTAGGGTTTAGAATCCAACCAAGGATCTACTCACACATTCACATTAAACCAAAAATCAACACAACCCATGATACAATATAAATATTCGAACATGCTTAATCAAAACAACACACCTATCTATTAAACATCAAATTGTCAAAATATAAACCCATCTATGGGTCCCATGCAAAAATTGAATTAAAATTCTCAAAAATGCACCATTCTAATGCAACCATCAACAATAGAAATATTATCTCAATAAATTGAATCTTTACAAGAATAATTCACAAATATACGAGTTCCTAGACTGAAATAAAGATGCCCAATAGAGGACATAGAGGGAATATTTTATCCCATTGCTAAAAGTACACATACCACCTAACTCTTCATACCAATCAACCATAATCCCTAGTAACTTATCCATCCAAACTCCTTTCCAACAACCTGCAACCCCTAGTCATCCCTCTAGCTCTCATTCATAACAATAACCCAACCACAAGGTTATGCACAACCTACCAACACCCATCCATCATCAATTCACTCACAACCAACTAATTGTATTCAAAAAAATCCTCAACATGGTTCCCTTAGACCTAATCTTCCTCTGAAATGACAATTTACCCCTCTAGGGGAACCAATCAAATCAATCCTAAAGAAGCTATTGTATTCTAAGGTTATTCAACTCCCAGAGGTTAGACATTATGATCCTAAACCTAATAAACCATCTTGGTGGAATGATAATGTCTTTTGTGAATTCCACATGCAGAAAGGGCATAGAAATTTTGCTTGCTCTAGACTCAAGGCCATCATACAACACCTTATTGACCAAGGTATAATCATTACTGAACCCATTCCAAGGGAAAACCAAGAAGGTATTATAGCCTCCATCTCTTCTCATAATCCTTCATCCCATAAGATGTTGCCACCCACTCCATCCCCATCAATAATTCCATCTAATAAAAACACATCTAGTAATGATTTTTGAGGACTACTAGAAATTTTTTTACATCAAAATAAAGTTGTAAAGTCCCATCCTATTGCTAATCTTCCACCATCATGCCCTCCATTTCCTACCAATCTCAAAAAATATATTCCTATCAGAACTCCATTATTGCCATGCAAAAATCCTGAGTCGATCAAATAAAATCATCATTGTCCAAGACAACATTGCATTGCCTAAACCATTGGATCTATTCCAAGAGAAAATTATGAAGCATGGTGAACTCCAAGACAAATCAAGATCAAGTTACCCAAAAAGTCCCTATAGATCATTATGATATAAAAGTTAAATAAACCCTTGATCAATATCTAATTCATAACATCCATGATAATCCAATCCTTCATCATGATCCTATCCTTGTTCCTATCCAAGAAATCCTTATAGATTCTCATGATATCCAAGTTAATCCAATCCCTAATAAATATCACATCTTGTCATGTCATCCAAAATGAACCAATATTTGACCAAGATCCTACCCATGATCATGAACGTGAACTTGATCCTATCCATACTCCAACTAAATAAATTTACCAAGATGAGGCACTTGCCTCCCTTGGACACATAGATAATCAAATAAATGTCATGGATAACATCAAAAAAGAAGAAACAAAGCTACCACGAATCAAATCAAGCAAAAAGATATAGAAGCTACCATAGATTAAATCAAACAAGAAGATGAAAAAGCTACTATGGATCATATCATACAAGAAGATAAAAAATCTATTATGGATCATTTAAAACAAGAATATAAATATACCATGGATCAAATGAACATTCCAAATGATCAATAAGAAACAAACATGATGGATGTTAAATCCTCAATATGCTATCAACTAGGATCATCTACTTTTGTCAAAGAAGGATTTCTTGTAGATGAGAAAATATTGATCATTAATGGTTTCCAGTAACACAATGATGGGTTAACATATTGCTTCCAAAATAAAAAATACCCCATCACAAATAAGATATTTCCAAGCATGCAGTATCAAGGAAGAGGATTAGACCTACATGAGGAAGGCATTCTAGAACTATTACAATTTATTAAAAATATTTGACATCAAGGCCTTGGTTATTCTTCAATTAGAAAATCAAATGATGTTAGTGATACCTCCACAATATTGGGGGAAACTTTATCCAATACAAGCACCAAAGTGGGGGCCATGAGTAGTCCTTATCATAATGTTTTTTCCAACACTCCTTCCATCCACACCATAAACCATCTTTCTCAATTTGTTAATCCTATCAATTGGAACCAAAAAAAATAAAATTGTTACAAATCCTTTTGAGTTAAAAATCAAATGTCAAAGGCTATTGAATCAAACAAAATTCCAAGTGGACAAATGAACTTAAAATGGATCCCAAAGAAAAATGGATCAAGAAAAGAAAATAGTCCAAATCTAATGTCCAATCAAACTGTGGAGCCACAAGAAAAGAGGCTTTCCACATATAACAACTATCCATCTCCTTCAAAATTGTCATCACACAAAGCATATAAAAGTGTTGATTCCAAACAAAATCCAAATCAAAATTCCAAACTCCATCATCCACTACCCCATGTTTGGAAAATAAAAAATTCCTACATCCAAAATGCCAAATAATTCATCCACATCTACCCTCATATGTCATAATCTTACTCCTCTCCTAAAACCCAAAAAATATTACCTTAAAAATCCATCACATCTTGGCAGCAACTCATCTTAAGGACTCTCATGGCACTTTGTCACGATGTGTGTATTTTGATAAAGCCAAACCTACTATAAGAAAGGATCATGATGACATCCATCAGTTGTATGCAAGCGTCGTGATCCTAACAAGGAAACTACTTCATAAAGGTCACTAGTGGCATATCATGGCACCATCTTGTACATCAGCACCATCAAAGAATTAAGTACACTTGGTGATCATTTAAAATATCAAGGTCATCTAGAAAATACAAAAAAATTGAAAAAATAAAAAAAATACAAAAAAAGAAAAAAATTGTCACCTTGATTTAAACTTGGAAAACAAGCGTCTTGTGTGACATCAAAAAAATAAAAACAATAGTAAAGAAAAAATAAATTCCAAAAGTGAAAAAATAATTCAGTGGTAATTTGGATAATTACCATGATGAAAACTAGCAAACATGCGTCATGTGTAAAATAAATTATCTATGTGGAGGGTGTGCAGGATCGCGATGGGCCGTGGCGATATGATGATGCTAGGGTATATGGCTAATGACTTTTTTTTACGCAAAATTGATGAAACAAAAGGGTTTTAAAGGAGATTATCATCTTTCCACCAGTATAAATTATGCTTTACTTTGAATTTAATAAATAATTATTATTCATTTTCTATTTAAATTATGACTAAAGTCCTGATTGATAGGCTGATTGAAAAACATCTATAGCTTTCAAATGGTATCACATTTTTGAATCCAAAACATGTGTCACATTATATGCTTCACATACTATAGGATTAAAAAAAAATTGACTTTCATGAAGTTTTGACCAAGTTAAGGTGGTTAGACATACAAGTTTTTATATTTTTTAAAAGTTGTAATAAAAATTCATAATTAATTATTTACTTAGAAAAAAATTACAAAAAATGTGCATCACATTCAAACATGAGTCCTCTACTTATATCTAAAATATTATAAAAATATATTATTATTTTATTGTGGTTAGGGTGGTCATAGAGACACCTACTTCTTATTTTTTCTTTGAAATTTAAAATTACTACTACATTGAAATTTCAAAATTTCACCAAATAGATTTAAAAACCTAGGTAGTTTAGAAACTACATTCAATTTCCTACAAATTCTATTCTTACATATTTTTGAAATAATATAGATAACTTATTCAAATTTTTATGTCAAGTTTTCTAACTTTGATTTTTTCTAAATTTTTTGTCACTTAAGGGCTTATTTTTTCCATGATGATCCTGCACATACCCTAGACCATTATGCTTGACATCACATTCACTCATCTTACATACCTTTCTTGTGACACTTTTATCCATCTATCCAATCCATATCTTTTCCATCCATCTTCCCTACCTAACTTGATCTTGATAAGAATTATAGGGCATAAAATTAGATCATGCTTTGGGGAAATTGTTGACATGTCAATCCTTTGGTCATACACTATCCATAAAATATTATACAATATCTTGCATAAGACTAACCAAAAAAACTCATATCTCAAAGAAATTTTGTATTCCTGTGCAACATAGTCATTGAAGATCATATACTAAATCCTCCATACATTAATCCTCTTGTCTCTTATCCTTTACCAAACCAATCCATTATCCTTTCATACTATCACAAGACTTGGTTTTCCCTTGCCATTGGTTCTAATCTTCCAATCCACTTCTCTAACATCCCTCAATAATCCAAGCCAATCCTAACAAGTCATCCAAATCCAACTTGATCCTAATCCATACAGTCTTGCTATGCAATCTAGTGCATCATCCAAAATTCCTTGGTTTTTTCCTAGCCTTGTTTCAAACCTTGATCCTTTAGTCATATTGCCAGTATCAAGATATGTCTTTCCCTATCCTCGTGTTTTTTTTGGATGTGTCCTTCCCATATCAATTATTCAATCAATTAATTAATCTATTAATCAATCAACAATCAATAAATCTATTGCTCAATCAATCAATCAATTATTTGGATTTGAACTTGACTAGGGGAAAGATAATGTTTGTATTCATATCCTTGTGTATGCTTTCTTGCTTTCTTGTGTGTATCTTTCACATACATTTTTTATGATATTTATAATATACTATCCATAACAAATAATCTCCCTTCCATAATAAGTTATCCACCAATCCATTATAAACTTTAAATCCATCAACTATCCATCTATAATAAATTTTCTCTTTGCTAAAACTGACGCTTTGACTGGACACAAGAAGAACATATTTCAATCACTGAGCTTAACAAATCACATAATAATAGATAAAATATCAAGCTAATCTTCATGTCTAATTGATCAATTGATTATCTTTATCATTTGTCTTCACCATCCATCTTTGTCTATGGTCTTTTATCTTATATAGCTTGTTGTATTCCTTGAAACTAGACTAGGCTTCTTATACAAGGTGCTACATTCTTGGAACCAGAAACTCTTTCTATTATTCTCTACCTTTGGCAAGAAGATAATAATTGATAAGTTATAACAAGTGATTAAATTAAATAAAAGTAAAAGTGTTATTTTTATATAAATTGACCAAATTATTTTGTAAAAATATTATTTTAAATCAAAGATAATAATTGATAAGTTATTATCCTAAAAGAAAATTATGTAATGGGAAAAGACAATGTGATTTTTAATTAAAAAAAAAGAAAAAAAGTTAAGTCTTCGATTTGGTAAAAGTCGGGTGCAATATGAAAAGCATTCTGAAAATTAAATAATAAGAAAGATTTTATTCCAAGCTGATTTGTAAAAAAAAAAAAAAAACAAGGAAAGATGGTAAAACACAAAAGCGTGCGCATGCATGGCTTGGAACTAGAATTTAATAGGAAACTTATTTTTATTGTGATAATATTGCCTGATTTTGTCTTAAACAGAAATGGAAATTTCTTATTTTTGGTTTTTTTGATATGCCGATCAACTTAAAAGAAAAAGGGGGGGATAGTTGTTTCGGGAGCTCGGGGAATGAAAATTTGGATCATATGTTGGCATTGCTTTGGTTTTGGGGGAGGAAAGATTTTCATTCTGCAAATATACATGAACATAAGCTAGCTTTTTAAGAATGGAAGATTGGGATTATCTGGCACGTTGTTTCTGAAGTTCTGGAGAACAGATCATTGACTGCAAGAGGAATCCGATACAACATATCTGCTCCAATTTTTCAGGCGTAGGAACCCAGGTCGGTGTTGTATTTGATTTTCAATTTCTCATTCTATGATTTGCGTAAGCGAATATTCTCCTTCTTGCCAAACAACTGCTTGAGTTTCAATCGTTATTGCGTTATGTCTGTGGTTTGGCTTTCATTTTAATGATCTTGGCTGTATTGATTTTATGACTCTAGATATGGCAATAAACCCCGTGTGCATGTTCTAAGTTGGGTGTTTGTTACTGCTTTGAGATGGGTTTTCTTTGCCTCCTCAACTCCTTTGCATGCCAATGCTCTGCCTTTTGTGAAGCCTTGGACGGCACAAAAGTCTAACCCCAGGCTCGGCCAATAACGGGTATGCCTGATAACTCCAGGTCGATACCTATTATTATTAAGAATGTTGCTTTCTCTGTAGAGCCTCTTAGAATATCAGGTAATTTTTGAGGATTCAGTTAAAATTCTTCCTCTTCTCGCAAAGCCAGTTACTATCTGATACCTTTATCATTCTGGGATCAATATATTTAAGTCCTCGTACTCCAAGATTGTCGATTCCCTATTCCATATAGTTCTTAAACTATGGTAATCATCAACTTATAATCTTACAGTTTGTATCTTTGTCTCATGTTAGAATTCTGCCAACAATTTGTAACTTTAGTGGTGGCTAGAGACGTGTGGTTTAGAAGTTGTAGGGATGTGTTCCCATCTTAATCGCCCCATCTGTATTCACCGATCCCACTTAATACATTTAGGATTTTTCCTTTGATGGTATGTGAATCGATGGGTATGCGTTGATTGGAATTTTTATTTCGACTCTTCGTGTGTGGATCCCTGTTAATTTGTTTCTTTTTGATAAGCTTGATCTGCATATGGTAAGTTATTCTACATTCTGTGATTTCATATTGTTTGGTACCCAATTCCTGTATGGTGTCTTTTTTGATCGAAATTAAATACATTTGGTTTTTGTTACGTTGTCTGCGTAATCGATGGATAAACCACTAGTGGGTATGCAATGCTTGTAAGTCGGTTACAATTGTTTAAGTTTTTCGTAAGCCTTAAGGGGTTGCCTCAGCGCCGGCTTCTTCCCACAACGACACCCATGAGGTTGTCATGCATCCCTTCCCTTCATCTTTGTCGCTGCTTTTTCAACTCTTTAGTTGGCTATCATGCGTTTAAGGAAATCTTCTAAATTTTCTTGGTCAACCGATAGCTTTACTACCAATGCACTCACAAAACATATAAGGAATTAAAAATATATATATACATAAAAGAAGTCTACTTTAGTGGCGCATAAAGGGGAGCGATTTGGGAAGAAACTTGAAAAGTCAAAACAAAATCTTTAAAGAGCTTAGCCTTAAATCCCTTACGTAGCTTATTAAGGCCTCTTCTCTTTTTGATTTTTTTTAAAAAAATGGCTTTATAATAAAGTTAGAAGGCAAGATGGAATTTTGGTGTATTTTTTTTAAAGGAAGGATGAAACATGTTCTTCTTTTGGATTTTCTTCCTTTTTAATAATTATGGAAGTTACTTTAAATATTTCTTTTATAAGAGTGGAAAACTAAATTAATTATTTATATATATATATGGAAGTAAATAAGTGAAATCAAGATAAATAAATGGAATATTGGTAATATTTAAAAGGAGTGGTGATAATTATATAGATGGTAAATGATTAGTTTTGTTAGAGAGAAGTGATTATTTTTATAGTTAACTAGTAATTTTGTTTGTGTTAAAATATATATTGAGACGTTTATAAAGTATGTTTATATAAATGCTTTAATTATTTAAAGGATTTCTTAATGAGTGAAATGATTTAAAGTATTAAAGAATTAAAAGAACTTTAAAATTTATTGATCTTGAATGTGTCAATAGAATTAAAGAATGATTTGTAATAGTTCCAAGTTGTGTCTTCCTCTTGAGTCGATTTTGGTTTTGAGGAGATATTTTATGTTGAAGTTTTGTTGAAAACCTATGATTTGCTTGACTTACCCTCGTTTGGGAATTTTGGGTAGTCGGTATTTTGGACTTCCAGAGGATGGGAGAAATGTGGCTTCATAATTGGTTCTTGTGTTGACTCTTGTGGTCTATGGTTCTTATGTTCGGTTTGACTGGGCGGGTTTGGCCTTGCATTTGAAATGTGGCTTTGTTTACTTGCAGAACTAGAGTGAGATGGGAATGCCTCACTTGTGGTAATCACCTTGGTCTTGAGGTTCTATTTTATGCATGTTGGCCTACCTCGTTGAAGATTGTGGAATTTTGTTGCTAGGAGGGAGAGAGTAGCTTCCAATGGGGGCCGGGACCCAGAAGTGGTCCCAGGGTAACTCATTGGAAGTTTCGTAATCAAGTGAAAACACTAATAAATAATTAGGGGGCTTGGGTAATAATACACACTAATGCAAGATAATGTATGCCTCTTTCATGGCCCAAGCGCTCATTTAGGCTTGGGACAAAAGGAGAAGGCCTGGAATGGCAAATCAACTACCTTGTCTTCATGAAAGGGAGTTGAATCCACATGTGTAAGGATGGGGGCCGGGGATTGGTAGAGGTTGCTAGGGTAACCCAGGATGGGGGCCGGTAACCTAGGAAGATCTGCATTGGGTAACCCATGTCGAGCCATGTGATGACACTCTACCCTCAACAATTTAGTATGTGTATGGATGGTTTTCTCCTTGTTGTTTGTTCCTCTGGAAGTGGTTGAATTTCCTGTGCCAGGAGTTCTTTTGTGTCAAATGTTTCCTTGTGTTTTATTGTTGCTCTTGTGGTGAAGTCCTTCTTGTCATTGTTTACTTGACTAGTTTGGTTGGGGGCCCTTTCTTGCCAACTCTGAGCATGGGGGGTGAGTTATCTATAATTCACATGGTTGGGTGGAATGTGCTCTGCACCCATTGGGTTCCCCATCAGCGTCCTATCTTCTCAACATTTTTGAAGTTGGAGTTGTACTAGTGTTCGCTTTGTAATTCAAAATTTATTATACTTGTAACATCCCGCATGTTTGGGAAATTTGTTGTAATTCTTATATCAAGAGCTTGTAATGTAATTTTATAACTATGATGTAATAGTTAGGATCATTTGTAACTTTGTTAAAGAGATTCATTATGATTATGAAACGTAACGTAGTAACACTCTTGCTCTTGGTTCATGGTGATATTCTTATTCATGGCTATTATAATATAAATGGATATGTTGTTCAATGTTGTCTTTTGCTTTCATTTAGATGTTTGCGATGTAACCTCGCGTGCCCCAGAGAACTAAGTGTGATAATGTGATGTAATGTACAATGTGATTATGATTTAATGTTATTTGTATGTTTATTTTAATTATTTAAAAAAAAAAATTATTGCATTATGTGTGTTCTCTGGGGTTTGCACGACGGGCGTTACACCCTTCCATAATAAGTTATCCACCAATCCATTATAAACTTTAAATCCATCAACTATCCATCTATAATAAATTTTCTCTTTGCTAAAACTGACGCTTTGACTGGACACAAGAAGAACATATTTCAATCACTGAGCTTAACAAATCACATAATAATAGATAAAATATCAAGCTAATCTTCATGTCTAATTGATCAATTGATTATCTTTATCATTTGTCTTCACCATCCATCTTTGTCTATGGTCTTTTATCTTATATAGCTTGTTGTATTCCTTGAAACTAGACTAGGCTTCTTATACAAGGTGCTACATTCTTGGAACCAAAAACTCTTTCTATTATTCTCTACCTTTGGCAAGAAGATCCAAATGACTATTGATTCATTTCATACAAGGTGCTACATTCTTGAAAACATAAACTCTTTCTATTATATTTTTGGTGATTTATCTTTTGTCATGTTTCTATGTTACTTGAGGATATCTACAAGTGATTAGAGAAATGAGGATGGATCTTGAATTTTTCTCCTTGAATTTAGATGTTTCTGGTTTGCCTTGACAATATGGTTGGGGAAATTAAGTTCCTAGTATGAGTCATGGAATTCCTTGTCTACAATGTGTTTGTCTATACAAAGGGATCAAATTTCACACCATGGTCTTTTTATACCTTGGTGTACATTATCCATTTGCAAAATAAAAATTCTCTATGATGATATATATGCACACTTATCAAGGTTCAATATGACTTATCAATCTATTCCTGAATCCATTCATCTTACTAACTATTCTTCCTTTCTTACTAATGTTTTCTTCTAGCTAATATTTCTTTGATCTATTCTACCTGATCAATTAATCTTGTCCACATCCAATATTGAGTTAGCTAACCATTTTTCACTTCTTACTAACCTTTTCTTCTATCTTATCAATAAATTTGACTCAATTTTTTCAGATCTTTCACCAAATTTCCCGAGGGGGCATCATAATCCCGCTTCTTCTTGGGGCATACCAGGATAGGACCTAATTAAATTTTTTCTTAATTTTTCTTTTAGACAATGCTCAAAATCACTTTGTCTCAAAGAGGGGAAAAATCTAGACACTTAAAATTTTCTCGAGCCTATGACACCATTTTCTGATTAATCTCTCATCTAACCCTAATTTCTTCTAAACCCTAATCTTCATCTTCTTCT
>VDFB02256132.1:172901643-172936163 GCA_007258455.2 Sequoia sempervirens | reverse complement strand
GGAGAGGTAGGGATAGAGAGAGATATGGATGGAGAGAGAAAGGTGAGAGAGTGATGAACAGAGAGAGGTAGGAAGAGAGAGGGAGGGGGAGATATAAATAATTAGAGAGGGAAAGAGAGATGTAGGGAGAGGTATGGATAGAGGGAGAGATATGGATGGAGAGAGAAATGTGAGAGAGAGTAATAGAGAGAGGTGGGTGGAGAGAGGGAGGGACATAAAGAGATGTAGAGAGAGAAGGAGAGGTAGGGAGGGAGGGAGAGGGAGGTGAGATAGAGAGGAGGGAGGGGGGATATGTATGGAGAGAGAGGTGAGATAGAGAGAAAGAGAGTTGAGAGGGAAGAGGGTAGAGAGAGAGGTAAGAAGGAAGGTAGAGATATTGAGAGAGAGGAGGAAGGGAGGGAAAGAGAAAGAGGTATATGGGTAGGTTAGATAGAGAGTAGAGAGTGAAGGTTGGTGGAAAAGAAATAGAGTAGGGAGGGAAAGGTAAAGAGGGATAGTTGAGAGAGAGAGAGGGCAAGGAGAGATAGAAAGAGGGGGAATAAGAGAGGAGAGATGGAGAGAGAGGTAGGGATGGAGAGATAGAGAGAAAGAGATAGAAATGTAGGGAGAGAGAGAGAGAGATGAGATAGAGAGGGTAGAGAGGGAAGGAAGGAAAGAAGGATAGACAGGGAAGAAGGCACCCAACCCACCTGCCCACCTGCCATGGCTTTACGCTCGCCCCTGCTATTACGGAAACGCGCAGCATCGCCGCCATGCTCGACACAAGAATCCAAACATAAAGGCGACCTGACAATATTACGCCACAGACGCCGTTATGCAGGCAGAGATATATACGCAGATAAAGAGAGAGGAATGAGAGAGGGATGAAGATATAAGGAGATGGAGAGAGATGAGAGAGGTCAGGAGACACAGGGGAAATGACAAGGGTAGGGAGAGAAAGAGGTGAGATAGGAGAGAAAGAGAGTGGAGAGAGGTGGGGAAGGGGAGAGAGATAGGTGATAGAGATATGAGGAGAGAGAAGCGGGAGGAGGTGGGCGAACAAGTGAGTCCATGACCGGCCACGCACGCACATGCAGACAGGTCAGCCATGCTGGTCTGGCCGCGCAATGGAAGGAAGACAGACAAAACCCGGAGTGGAGAGGAGAGGCAGAGAGGAAGAAACGGAAGGAGGATATTAAGCAACAGGAGGAAGGAGGAGAGGGAGAGGAGACAGAGAGAACCAGAGAGCCGGAATGAGGAGAGAGAGGAAGGTGGATAGAGAGATAGATAGAAGGAGGGAGGAAGAAGGGAGTGGAGATAAAGATTAGAAAAGTGGATGGGAGAGAGAGAGAGAGAGAGAGAGAGAGAGAGAGAGAGAGAGAGAGAGAGAGAGAGTTCTTAAGCTCAAGGGAGAGAGAGGCAAGATAAAGGGATGGAGATAGTGAGAGCTAGTGGTATAGCGCATAAGAGTTGAAAATAAGTGAGAGAGAGAAAGATGATACAACTTTTTGATTACTAGAATTTGACCTCTTGATTATTGAAATTTGACTAAGACTAAAAATTATAAGATCTTCCAAAACTAGAATTTGCATTATAACTCCAAGAGATTTGAAACCACTCTCAAACATCCTGAAACTATATACATGAAATATAACTTAAAGCATAAGAAAGTAAATGTCTATATGTAAATGTAAACTTATACTTAAATGTAAATATAACTTAAATATTTATTTCATGTTATTATTTCCCTAGTAGAGAGATAAAGAGAGAAAAAAAACAAAAGAGTTCACAAAAATACATTCCAAAAATTTATGCACTTCATTTGGCAAACGCCAAATTTGGCGCTCACCAAATTACCTACATTGGGAAATACCAACCCAAAGGGTTGTATTTTTCCTTTGGCATCCAACCCAAAGGGTTGGACAATGATTTGATGCCAAGGACATGATTTTCTAAAAGGGTAACAAAATTTCACATATTTTTGGTCATGTTACCCATCAGGTTTACACATCTTTCAATGCAAGTTTATAAAAAAATTGTGATGATGTTAGGCTTTCTCTAACCTATATAACAATATAATATTTTTAATATTTTGATTATGTTAAGGTTTTCATCCATCAATTCTCTTGTTATTGCCTTTGCTTTTTGTCAAAAACCAACGTGCTAGTTTTAGGATTGTAGTAACAAAAAACATAGCCTTTTTCTTGCTTGATCTGATAATTGACATTAAAATTGAACTAATGGTGTCTTGAAGTGGTGTTGTAATTTATTGTAACATTCACATCATTTTAGGACCTTTATTCAACTAAAACATGCTTTAATTGGTCCTTTGCAAGGGTGTTGTGAAGTGTTGTAACACACTTTCACACTTTTCGAGAACTTATTTGCTTAATTAAACCTTATGGGAACCTTCCTAAATAAAATAAGCATAATTTGTACCTTGTTTAACTATTGTAAACTATTATAAAACACTTTCACACTTATCTAGGTTACAGTTATTAACCCTCTTTTGATTCAAATTTAGGCCTCAATTTTGACACCTCTCAAGGATCTCCTCGGACAATTATAAATTAAATATCAAATTATTTCAATGGGAAAAATTTGGTCCTAGTAAGTTGATCTAGGACCCATTCTCCCTTAATGGTGAATGGATCCTCCCTTAATAGGACCTGCCTTTCTTAGTTGATCTAGAATGAGTTTTTGACCTTCTTTCAACTCCCTAAAGCTCGGTCCTAGAAACTTAGCGAAGACCCATTCACGTTTAGTGGTGAATGGGTCATCCCTTAATGATACCCTACTTTTGGGATTTCATTCTAGCGGGAATTAAATTATCTTTCTTTCTAGATCTGGTGTTAGCCTTAATTCTTTGAATTTTGGGGTTAATCTCCTAAGTTAGTATAAATAAGGGGTTAATTCACATTGTTTCTCCTAAGAAATCCTAACACAATCAGCAAGTTTAGCATTCAAGCATTCAAGAGATCAAGCATTAGAGAATTACAATAGCATTCATAATGCATTTCAAGGAAAATTTCAAAGATTTATTACAACAATTCAAGGTCTTATCATCATGTCAAGGGTCTAATGCATTCATGCGTGTTGAGTTAAGAATTCAATGTTGCATTGAGGATCCATTTACAAGCATCATCCTACATCCAATATCTTCATTCTTCATCGCCACTCCATGATTGTTTGCAAATTTGATTCACAAGACAAAATCCGAGGTGACATCATTTACATTATTGAACTTTCATGCTTCATTCCTTTATTTCATCATTTGGTTGTATTACCTACATGGGGTTTGAATGAGGCAAACCCCCATTCACTAACAAACAACATGTTTTTCTTTCCCTTGAGTGTGTGTTTTCACATTTACAGGTTTGAAGATCAAGTTCAACAAGATTTGGAGCAAAGTCGTCAAAGTTGAAAAGTTCCAAAAGTTGTCATTCAAAGTGCACAATCATGGAAAGACCTCTACAAAATTAACTACTAGCTTCTAGAACTTGGTAACTAGGATTTCAAGAGTGCAAAAATCAAGGTATACGATCTTGAAATCAGATTTCCAAAACCCTAAAAGAACCCATTCACCCCTAAAGGCGAATAAGTCCTCCATATCTCAAAATAGCAACTTTCTGGACAGGTACACAACTTTTTATGCTCTAAAAACATTCCTCATAGTTTCTATAATAGTTAGGGTCATTTTTTTATTGTTATTAGCATCATATCTTACATAATTTGAGGTGTTTAGGGCCTTGAAAAATAATTGATCCATATCTTTTTCCCAACACATTGGGGTGGATCCTATTTTCACCCTATACATTATTTGGTGAACTCAACGTATTCAACATTGCACTTTTCTGAATTGTGGAGTTTTTCATTGCATTTTAAGTTAAAATCTTACATCCATTGCATTTAGATTTGCATTGAATTAGGGTTTCTTCTTTTGCATTTAAATTTTACATATCATATAGGGTTTAGATTTGCATTGTTTTTCACTTCTTAAATCTGAAAATAAAATAAAAAATCAGTCATTTTGCATCTCATTTAGATTTCATTCAATTCCATTTAAAAATCAAAACAAAATTGTATTTCAATATATGTCTTACATTTCATCTTTCTATTTCTTTTTTGCATTTAATTTCTAGAAAATATGAAGTTGCATTACACTGTCTACAACCTGGAACTAAAAGATATATCTGAAAGCTTGCAAACCATTAAAAAATAGTTTAAAAAGACATAACTAGGACACATTTACCCTTACTGGCGAATGAGTCCCTATTAGCTACAAATCTACAATTTTAGGACATTAAAACTTTAGTTTTTATCTTCTATTTGGTGCATTTATCTTGTTGTTTTAGTTTCCATATTTGTTGTTTCATCAATTTCTTTTCATTTAGCTTAAATTGCTTCATTTTAGAGCATTATCATAAAACTTAAAAATTGCATTTCATTTTCAGCTTATTGCATTGTTTAATCAGTAAATTACCATGTTTAGGTCTAAAATTCTAAAAATGGAGAACTATTTAGGCAATGTGTAGAAATCCTTGTTCTCTTTGGTTGATGTTTCATATTGCATTTTTGGCAATGACCCTAATGACATTGAACTCAATCATGCTCACACAACTCCTAATACATGTCCTCCTCGTGATGTTGACATCATTGGAGAAGATGATTCCAACATGAATGAATTCATAAATGATTGCATTAGTAACCTTGAGTCCAATGCATCCTTTTATCCTTCAATGAAACAACCCACACAAGATGAGATGTTGTGACTTTTACACCTTGAAACTAAGTCATAAGTTAAATCTAAGTTCCCTACCCTAGGTGAACCTAGCACCTCTAAACAAGGAAACATTCGGCCATCCTATGTCAACAAAGTAACCAACACATCAATCAACCTTGAATAGACATATGGAAAAGGATTCACGATCTTACACAAACAAGAATGTGATACAACAAATGAACATAACATTCATCAAGTCCTAGAACAAATACCAACTAAAGAAACCAAAGGGTTAGGATATCAAGATCCCCCTTGCAACATAAGACCTCCTAAAGAATGCCTAAGGCTTCATAGTGATGGTATGGTAATCTTAGATCCCCATCTTGATATAAATTTCCTCCTTCCTAAAGAGAAACCCATACCTCCTAAGGATAAGGATAACAAAGACAAGGCCATCTTAGGACCTCCTTCCCTAATCCCATCTAGAGAAGTTGGTAAATCTAGCAAGCAAGCACACGAGGCCCTACAAGCTACAAAAACTAAAGTTCCCTTGTCTGCCACTTGGAAGTGAAAGGAAATTACAAATAATTCTAAAAAAAGAACTTATAACATTACCACCAATGAAATACAGGCTCATACTATATCCTAAAGACAAAAATGTTCCACATTGTCAATACCATAGATCTCTTGGACATAATACTGATGAGTTCCATGCATTCAAATTAGTATTGAGAACCTTAAACTTTGATGGAAATGATTGAAATTGAGTCATTGCATAACATACACCCTCCCCACTCCTTGCCATGTAATAGTTGTAGAATCTTAAAACATTCTCACTATTACATGTTTTACACTTATTACAAATCATCTTCTTTAATGCAAGGAGCTAATTTTCCTTTCCAACCTTGACTCATTCTTGTCTTGCACAAAGTGGGGGAAAGAATTTGATAGCCTTGTCCTAGTAATACATCTGTCGTTGTCCCTTTGGCTAGTTGCTTGCCTTCTGTTTATACCGACTGAGATTGGGAGGTAGGGGACCTGCTTTAGGTTGACTCGACTATGACTTACTAGTATTTTTATTTTTCATTTCTTTTCTTTTAATGTAAATTGTATGTGCATAATGTGATCCCCTGTGATGTTTTGTTCCTCTCTATTTTGTGCATTCTTCTTTATGTCATAATCATATTTTTCATTTTGTCTTTTGTTTTCCTTTTGGGGATGACACAAGGTGTTGAGAAATTTATGTCTCTTCCATGTTGACCCAAAAGCTTTGTCTCTCTTTTTCATTTGTCTTTTGTTTTCCTTTTGGGCATGATGCAAGGCATCGAGACATTTATGTCTCTTCCATGTTGACCCAAAATGATTTTTCTTTGTTTTCACTTTCTTTGTGTCATTCTTCCAGTTCTATATGTATATGTGGAATGATGACAGTTCCATGCTCTATGAAAACATTGTAGCATAGACATACTGACCCCAAATCCATAGATCCCTTATGTGTTTGTAGGGGCAACCCTTCCTTCCTACTTCATGATGCAACTTGCTTCAAAAAAATATGATTTGGATAGGGTTTTCCGAGGAAAGCTCTCATGTATTAGGATCAAAATAATTGGCTACTTTAAAGTAATTTCTCATAGTGATGGTGTAGAAACCACTTTAAAGTAGGGTCATACATAGATGGCATCTTTTGGAAAATTTCATGATTTTTCTTTTTTCTTGTGATGTGTCCTCTTCTTGGTGGTGACATTGGTTTTGATGTCATCTACAAGTGTACGATCTACTACCATGGCATGATGTGAATGAGGCATCCCATTGGTGACAATATGAAACTTTTGACTTATCCTCTCTTGGAGACATTAGGCACAATGCTACCTAAGAGGAAGACTATTACACAAACAAAGCAAAATCCCCTTTTAAGAATTTTTTTTACATGAAATTCAAAAGTATTTACAAAAATCATTTACATTGTGGTACCTTATTAAAGTTATCAAGAGGATAACTTTTGTATGGTTTGCATGATGGGAAGTTGATACAATGGCATGACTTTCTCATTATACAATGGGAAGCCAATACACTAGCATGGGAAGCCAACACACTGGCATTCCTTTCTCACTAAACCACTTCATTGGGACAACTCACCTAGTGGATAGATTGAGGTTCCACTACCCTAGAGTGAGCACACA
Organism: Sequoia sempervirens; assembly: GCA_007258455.2. Lineage (NCBI taxonomy): Eukaryota > Viridiplantae > Streptophyta > Pinopsida > Cupressales > Cupressaceae > Sequoia > Sequoia sempervirens. The sequence goes on along the minus strand of VDFB02256132.1, from coordinate 172,929,281 downwards.
CATATTTTAGGAAAAACTCACGGTCTTGCAGATGACTTGAAGTTTTGTGGCCCCAAAGTGAGTAACATTTCTTATGGAAAAACAACCACCACCTCACATCACGTTAAATCAATTGTGCTTGATCCTTTTTTTTTGTTTATTTTTCTTCGCCTTTGATAGGGTATGATCATGTATATTTATTACTTTTGCATACTTAAGTGTCTAGGATGTCTACTTTAGTGTGAGTTTGACATGGGGTCATTCTCTCACTAAAGTAGGGGTAGAATGTAGTAACAAAAAAAAAAGCCTTTTTCTTGCTTGATTTGATAATTCACATTAAAACTGAGATAATGGTGTCTTGAAGTGGTGTTGTAATGTCTTATACACATTCACATAATTTTAGGACCTTTATTCAACTAAAACATGCTTTAATTGGTCCTTTGCAAGGATGTTGTGAAGTGTTGTAACACACTTTCACACTTTTCTAGGACTTATTTACTTAATTAAACCTTATTGGCCCCTTCCTAGATTAAATAGGCATAATGTGTACCTTGTTTAAGTGTTGTAAACTATTATAAAACACTTTCACACTTATCTAGGTGGTCTTAATTCATTGGATTTATTAACCCTCTTTTGATTCAAATTTAGGTCTTAATTTTGACACCTTATGAGGATCTCTCTTGATAGTTATAAAAGAAATATCAAATTATTTCATTGGGAAAAACTTGGTCCTAGTAAGTTGAGCCAGGACCCATTCTCCCTTAATGGTGAATGGGTCCTCCCTTAACAGGACCCCCCTTTCTCAGTTGATTTGGAATGGGTTTTTTCCCTTCTTTCAACTCCCTGAAGCTTGGTCCTAGAAACTTAGCTAGGACCTATTCACCTTTGGTGGAAAATGGGTCCTCCCTTAATGAAACCCTAATTTTTGAATTTCATTCTAGCGGGAATTAAATTATCTTTCTTTCCAGATATGGTGTCAACCTTGATTCTTTGAATTTCATGGTTAATCTCCTAATTTAATATAAAAAAGGGGTTAATTCACATTGTTTCTCCTAAGTAATCCTAACACAATCTATCAAGTTTATCAAGCATTCAATAATTCAATAGATCAAGCATTAGAGCATTTCAAGAGAATTCATAAGGAATTTCAAGGCAGATTTCAAAGATTTATTGCAACAATTCAAGGTATTATCATGTCAAGGGTCTAATGCATTCATGTGTATTGAGCTACGAATTGAATGTTGCATTGAGGATCCATTTAAAAGCATCATCCTACATCCAAGATCTTCATTCTTCATGGCCACTCCATTATTTTTTGCAAATTTGATTCACAAGACAAAATCCAAGGTGACATCATTTACATTATTGAACTTTCATGCTTTATTCCTTTATTTCATCATTTGATTTAATTACCTACAAGGGTTTTGACTGAGGAAAACCTCCATTCACTAAAAAACACAAGTTTTTCTTGCCTTGGAGTGTGTGTTTGTAGATTTACAAGTTGGAGATCAAGTTGAGCAAGATTTGGAGCAAAGTTGTCAAAGTTGCAAAAGTTGTCATTCAAAGTGAAAGATCACATAAAGAGCTCTACAAAATTAACTGTAGGCTTCCAGAACTTGGTAACTAGGATTTCAAGAGTGTATACATCAAGGTACATGATCCTGAAATCATATTTTTGAAACCCTAAAAGGACCCATTCACCCTTGAAGGCGAATGAGTCCTCCATAGCTCAAAAACAACAACTTTTTGGACAAGTACATAACTTTTTATGCTCTAAAAACATTCCTCATAGTTGCTATAATAGTTAGGGTCATTTTCTAATTTTTATTAGCATAATATCTTGCATAATTTGACGTGTTTAGGGCCTTGAAAAATAAGTGATCCATCTCTTTTTCCCAACACATTAGGGTGGATCCTATTTTCACCCTATACAAGGATATATTTTTACTCATTCATTGAATTTTGAAAAAAAAAATTTAATAAACTAGAATCCATTCTACACATAATGAAAAAAAAAAAATTGATTTTCAATTAGTTTTCAAAAACAATAGGGGGGAGCATGCTCAAATTTCAGCTTTTCAAGATTTGTCCACTTCAAAATTCATAAAATATTATATATTCATTAAAAAATTAATCAAAAGAACAAGGATAAACTACAAAGTGTTAGCTAATTTCTCACTATTTGGATTTTTGAAATTCTAAAAAAATAGTTAACAAAAAAGGGGGGCCCTCAGACGCTATGCTATTTTTTTGATAAAAACAGGACCACTTTTGGGCCCCCTTTTTGAAATCCTTAATCCTCACTATTTTAAAAATAAGTTAGTATCTTAGAAAGTAGACTTAGATCACTTCAACTCTTGTTCTTGTCACATCTTCAAATTTTGAGCATAATTATCTTTATTTTCTCATGAACATTAGACTTTGTTGATTTAAGAAAAGAAATGTGTCATCTTAAGAGTCATTTTTGCGTCACATCTTGGTGCACATACCCATGTATCAATACCATGAGAGGTGCCCACAACATTAGCTCCATGGAGCCCACAATACTTGAAATATACTTTCTTCATATTAATCAAATTCTCAATAGGAATCTTAGTTTCTTGGATAAGTAAAATATCTAGTTTTTGTTCCCTAATTAGATTACCCAAGAGATCCTACATATGAGGATTACTTAGGCTCCTATCATTTCAAGAGATTATTTTAATTTATTAGTTTTAACTAGTAGGTAGCCTACTATAAAACTAATTATAATATGATGATTAAAATTAACAATAATAAAAGTGTACTAACCATGAAACCTCTACTACTTTATCGCTCTCAAGCATTCCTAATTGTGAACTATAGAAAGAATAATGTTAACCCCAGATAGTAAATTTATTTCATAATCAATTAATTAAATAGATAATAACAATGAATAATTTAGGTGTTTCAAAGTATCCCATGATAGATTATTCTTCCTATAACTGGAAAATAGATTTCCTCTAGCTTTATTTCCATTTTTTAAAAATTTATTTAGAATATCATTCCTATCATTAGTACAAGAATTTCCATTCTCCTTATCAAAATAAGATGACTTGATTGTATTACTTAAGGTAATCAACTTATCCATATTTATATAATGTATTATTATCTCTATTAGTCTAAGATTTATTTTTTTACTCTTTATCCCATATAATCCAATACCTTAAAATTCATGAATTTGGACTCATTTTGATCCATAATAGAATTATCTTGTTAAAACAAGTTAATATATATCTATTTTTTATAAACATTACAAATAATTTATATTTGAATTGCTCTTCAAACACTCTCTGGTTCATTTTTTCTAATATTGAGTTCTTAAGAGCATTGATATGCTCCCATTAAGTGTTTCCTCTCCATCAAGTTAAAAGAGCCCAAGCCTGACCCTTTAAATATTTTATTAAATATTTTAATCCAAAATATATCTATAAATTGACTAACCAAGGTTTAGCTACATTACCTAATTGATTATCATCAATAATAGTTGGTAAAATTAGTCTTTTGTCCTTGTGTAATGGATTTGGATTTAATTCTTCTTGATTTTCATAATAACCATAGTTCCCTAATTTAGTTTTCTATAGATTTTATTGGTTTCTATTATTATAGATCAAATACCCTTAATTATTGAGCATATATTCTATCTTGTATTGGATTCAAAGTATTCATCAATCCTTGAACCAACTAATCTTCAAATATTTTTTTATCAATGTAGAGTACGAAGAGAAATATAAAGTGAGATTATTCCTTTGTCATTTTTTCTTTTCTTTTGATGTGTTTTCATAGAAGAGTTTTCCCCCAACCCAAGTTTGCATCAGGTTCCTTTGCAAGAAATATAAATGCTTCTTAAGGCCATTACTTTTTAAAACTTTCACTCTAATACCAATTTAATGTGTATGAAAATTATGGCTATTTTTTCATTTAATTATAATTTCCTATTAATAATTGATGGAAATGAACTAGTGCAATCTAGAGATACGTTTTAGTTATCCATATATTAGACATAATATTTTATTTAATTTTCATATATAACTACTTAGTAGCTTAATCATGATTATGCATACATCCATATTCAAATGCATAAAGGATAATATGGTGTCTCAATAGATTTATGTAAACTTATTGTCAAATATAATGTATCATCACACTAGGTCAAATTAAATCATTTCCCTCTTATTAATAATGATTACCTGTGCAAGTTAAAAATTTTGTTCATTAACAACAAATAGAGTAAATCTATCTACTAAATATATGCTAGATTGATTATATAAAAATATAGATACATTCCAACTCAATTAGTATCTAGTTTTTTAAGAATAATTTATAACCCATTAGTAGTGTTAATTGCCTTAATTTAATATTTTATTGTTTGATTTAAGAATAAATATGAATGTAATTATACTATTCATTGGTTAGTTAATTTTCTTAGAAATAGAAATAAAATTTATGATTACTAAAATTTTCATTAAAAATATTATAATATGTAGACTTTCAAATAATGTTTACATAGTTCAAATTATCTAAGAATAGGTTCTACTCATAAAAAATGGTGCATTAAACATTACTCATTGACAAAATGGATAAAATATCCTAAACTTAAACTTGTAATTTATAATATGAAATTGAATCAATAATTGTAAAAATATAATGTGGTTTCATATGTTATTCTAAGTTCAACATAATCAATATTGAAGAAGCATACTATAACTTAACCATTATAATAAATAAATTCTTCCTTACATCTAAAAGACTATTTTGTGAAATATTTCTTTCAAAGTATATAATCTAGAATCATAAATTATACTAATCCTCTTTTTTCATTCAATAAACAAGTCAAATTTATAATGGTAAAATAATAATAAGAACTATTACAACTTAACTATAAAAAAAATAAAAAATTTCAACTGACTAATAATTTAAATGCCAAAGAAAAGAATTTAGAAGAATAACACCTAGTTGGTATGTTATTTTTCATCTAAGATAATCCATGAACATAAATGGATAAGCTATACATTCCTCCAATTCAAAAAAAATTATAATACTCAACAACTTATCAAAAATTTGTAGTTGACATACAACAAACTTGTGAATAAGTTAATAAAGGATTCCAAGATTGATAGTTAAATTACTCAAACTTTTTCTCTTATATTACCATTTAATGATATATCCCATGACATACCAACATGAACCTTAAATCATTAGTTATTCCTGTAAATGGGGAAAATCAGGTTAGAAAGCTCAAAACATGCACATCAACCACCAAACCATTAGTAACAAGCTTGAATCCCCAATCAAGCAATAGAACACAAATTAGCATAAATAAAATGAAATGAAAACAATCAAACCATGTATACCTTTATGCCAGCATTGGATCACTTCTACTACCCTTCTCTTCTTTTCTTTTTAAAGTATGAGATGTTGCTCTCATATTTTGGCAGTGCAAAATTGATTGCCTCAAGATGATAATAACGAAAAAGATTTGAAGACAGTGGTTAGAGAAAAAGAGAATTTGAAGCTCGAATTTATAGATGAAGAGATGTCAAGATGAATAGATGAGATAAAAAAGAAAATGAATGGTGGAGATCGAATAGGACAAATTTAATGAGAAAGTTACTCATTTTCAAATTTGAAATTAGTGTAAATTGACTGGAGATGGAAGAAAACTTAGTGGGTGGAAGAATATTTCAAAATTAGTGGCCGTTTATAAGAGATCAAACTTTGCAAATCATGGTCATTTGTAAGAGTTTAAATTTTGAAATTAGTGGTGTATTAGTTGTTTTTCAAAAATTAAAATAAATGAAAAATCATTTATTTTGAAAACCATGAATAATTAATTAGATTTAAATAATTTAATTAATTTTAGTTTAGACATTAGTTTAGTGGAATCAAATTAAGAAAAGTATTATTTAATCGAAGATGGTGTTAGTTAGGAATTAAAGAGTCAAATAATAAGTATTTAATGAGATGGATAATGAAATGGAAGGCATTAGTGTAATTAAATAATAAGAATTATTTAATTATGATAGTGTGAAGAAGAAGACGAAGATTAGGGTTTAGAAGAAATTAGGGTTAGATGAGAAATTAATCAGAAAATGGTGTCACAGGCTCGAGAAAATTTTAAGTGTCTAGATTTTTCCCCTCTTTGAGACAAAGTGATTTTGAGAATTGTCTCAAAGAAAAATTAAGAAATTTTTTAATTAGGTCCTATCCTGGCATGCCCCAAGAAGAAGCGAGATTATGATGCCCCCTTAGTAAATTTGGTGAAAGATCTAAAAAAAATTGAGTCAAATTTATTGATAAGATAGAAGAAAAGGTTAGTAAGAAGTGAAAAATGGTTAGCTAACTCAATATTGGATGTGGACAAGATTAATTGATTAGGTAGAATAGATCAAAGAAATATTAGCTAAAAGAAAACGTTAGTAAGAAAGGAAGAATAGTTAGTAAGATGAATGGATTCAAGAACAGATTGATAAGTCATATTGAACCTTGATAAGTGTGCATATATCATCATAGAGCATTTTTATTTTGCAAATGGATAATGTACACCAAGGTATAAAAGGACCATGGTGTGAAATTTGATCCCTTTGTATAGACAGACACATTATAGACAAGGAATTCCATGACTCATACTAGGAACTTAATTTCCCCAACCATATTGTCAAGGAAAACCACAAACATCTAAATTCAAGGAGAAAAAGTCAAGATCCATCCTCATTTCTCTAATCACTTGTAGATATCCTCGAGTAACATAGAAACATGACAAAAGATAAATCACCAAAAATATAATAGAAAGAGTTTATGTTTTCAAGAATGTAGCACCTTGTATGAAATGAATCAATAGCCATTTGGATCTTCTTGCCAAAGGTAGAGAATAATAGAAAGAGTTTCTGGTTCCAAGAATGTAGCACCTTGTATAAGAAGCCTAGTTTGGTTTCAAGGAATACACCAAGCTATATAAGATAAAAGACCATAGACAAAGATGGACGGTGAAGACAAATGATAAAGATAATCACTTGATCAATTAGACATGAAGACTAGCTTGATATTTTATCTATTATTATGTGATTTGTGAAGCTCATTGATTGAAATATGTTCTTGTGTCTAATCAAAGTGTCATTTTTAGCAAAGGTAAAATTTGTTATAGATGGATAGTTGATGGGTTTAAAGTTTATAATGGATTGGTGGATAACTTATTATGGAAGGAAGATTATTTGTTATGGATAGTATATTATAAAGATCATAAAGAATGTATGTGAAAGATACACACAAGAAAGCAAGCAAGCATACACAAGGATATGAATACAAACATCATCTTTCCCCTAGTCAAGCTCAAATCCAAATAATTGATTGACTGATTCAGCAATAGATTGATTGATTGTTGATTGATTAATAGATTAATTAATTGATTGACTAATTGATATGGGAAGGACACATCCCAAAAAAACACGAGGATTGGGAAAGACATATATCGATACTGGAAATATGACTAAAGGATCAAGGTTTGCAACAAGGCTAGGAAAAAACCAAGGAATTTTGGATGATCCACTAGATTGCATAGCAAGACTGTATGGATTAGGATCAAGTTGGATTTGGATGACTTGTTAGGATTGGCTTGGATTATGGAGGGATGTTAGATAAGTGGATTGGAAGCTTAGAACCAATGGCAATGGAAAACCAAGTATTGTGATAGGTATGAAAGGATAATGGATTTCTTTGATAAAGGATAAGAGACAACAGGATTAATGGATGGAGGATTTAGTATATGATCATCAATGACTATGTTGCACAGGAATAAAAAAATTCTTTGAGATATGAGTTTTTTTGGTGAGCCTTATGCAAGATATCGCATAATATTTTATGGATAGTGTATGACCAAAGGATTGACATGTCAACAATTCCCCAAAGCATGATCTAATTTTATACCCTATAATTCTTATCAAGATCAAGTTAGGTAGGGAAGATGGATGGAAAGGATATGGATTGGATAGATGGATAAAAGTGTCACAAGAAAGGTATGTAAGATGAGACAATTTTCCCTCAAGCATAATGGTCCAGGGTATGTGCAGGATCATCATGGAAAAAATACGCCCTTAAGTGGCAAAAAATTCAGAAAAATCAGAGTTAGGAAACTTGACGTAAAAAAATGAATAAGTTATCTATATTATTTCAAAAATATGTAAGAATAGAATCTGTAGGAAATTGAATGTAGTTTCTAAACTACTAGGTTTATTTTTTTTTTAAAATCTATTTGGTGAAATTTTGAAATTTCAATGTGATAGTACTTAAATTTCAAGGAAAAAATAAGTAGGTGTGTCGACCACCCTAACCACAATAAAATTATAATATTTTTTATAATATTTTAGATATAAGTAGAGGACTCATGTCTAAATGTTATGCATATTTTTTTGTAATTTTTTTCAACTAAATAATTAATTATGATTTTTTATTACAACTTTTAAAAAATATAAAAAGTCGTATGTCTAACCACCTTAACATGGTGAAAACTTCATGAAAGTGATTTTTTAATCCTATAGTATGTGAAGCTTAGAATGTGACACATGTTTTGGATTCAAAAATGTGATACCATTTGAAAGCTATAGATGTTTTCAATCAGCCTATCAATCAGGACTTTAGTTGTAATTTAAATAGAAAATGAATAATAATTATTTATTAAATTCAAAGTAAAGCATAATTTATACTGGTGGAAAGCTGAGAATCTCCTTTAAAAACCCTTTTTGTTTCATCAATTTTGGGTAAAAAAAAGTCATCCACATACCCTACACATGCCCATCATATCACCACTTTTTGGCCCATCATGATCCTACACATACCCTCCACATAGATAATTTATTTTACACATGACGCATGTTTTCTAGTTTTCATCATGGTAATTATCCAAATTGCCAGTGGAGTGGTTTTCACTATTGGAATTATTTTTTCTTTACTATTGTTTTTTTATTTTTTTGATGTCACACAAGACGCTTGTTTGCCAAGTTTAAATCAAGGTGACAATTTTTTTCTTTTTTTTGTATTTTTTTGTATTTTCTAGATGACCTTGATATTTTAAATGATCACCAATTGTAATTAATTCTTTGATGGTGCTGATGTACAAACTAGTGTCATGATATGCCAATAGTGACCTTTATGAAGTGGTTTCCTTGCTAGGATCATGACGCTTGCATACAATTGATGGATGTCATCATGATCCTTTCTTATAGTAGGTTTGGCCTTATCAAAATATGCACATCATGACAGAGTGCCATGAGAGTCCTTAAGATGACTTGCTGCCAAGATGTGATGGATTTGTGATGTAGGATTTTTGGGTTTTAGGAGAGATGTAAGATTATGACGAATGAGGGTACATGTGGATGAATTATTTGGAATTTTGGATGTAGGAATTTTTTATTTTCCAAACCTGGGGTAGTGGATGGTGGAGTTTGGGATTTTGTTTTGGATTTTGTTTGGAATCAACACTTTTATATGCCTTGTGTGATGACAATTTTGAAGGAGATGGATAGTTGTTATATGTGGAAAGCCTCTTTTCTTGTGGCTCCACAGTTTGATTGGACATTAGATTTGGACTATTTTCTTTTCTTGATCCATTTTTCTTTGGGATCCATTTTAAGTTCATTTGTCCACTTGGAATTTTGTTTGATTCAATAGCCTTTGACATTTTATTTTTTACTCAAAAGGATTTGTAAGAATTTTATTTTTTTTGGTTCCAATTGATAGGATTAACAAATTGAGAATGATGGTTTATGGTGTGGATGGAAGGAGTGTTGGAAAAAACATTATGATAAGGATTACTCATGGCCCCCATTTTGGTGCTTGTATTGGATAAATTTTCCCCCAATATCATGGAGGTATCACTAACATCATTTTATTTTCTAATTGAATAAAAACCAAGGCCTCGATGCCAAAGATTTGTAATAAATTGTAATAGTTCTAGAATGCCTTCCTCATGTAGGTCTAATCCTCTTCCTTTATACTGCATGCTTGGAAATATCTTATTTGTGATGTGATGAGGTATTTGTTGTTTTGGAAGCAATATGTTAACCCATCATTGTGTTACTGGAAACCATTAATGATCAATATTTTCTCATCAACAAGAAATCCTTCTTTGACAAAAGTAGATGATCCTAGTTGATAGCATATTGAGGATTTAACCTCCATCATGCTTGTTTCTTCTTGACCATTTGGAATTTTGATTTGATCCATGGTATATTTATATTCATTTTTTAAATGATCCATAATAGCTTTTCTATCTTCTTGTATGATATGATCCATAGTAGCTTTTTCATCTTCTTGTTTGATTTGATCTATGGTAGCTTCTATATCTTCTTTCTTGATTTGATTCGTGGTAGCTTTGTATCTTCTTTTTTGATGTTATCCATGAAATTTATTTGATTATCTATGTGTCCAAGGGAGGCAAGTGCCTCATCTTGGTAAATTGATGTATTTGGAATATGGATAGGATCAAGTTCATGTTCATGATCATGGATGGTATGGGGGTGAATGATGGGATTATTTTGGATTTCTTGATCATGGGTAGGATCTTGGTCAAATATCGGTTCATTTTGGATGACATGACGAGATGTGATCTTTATTAGGGATTGGATTAACTTGGATATCATGAGAATCTATAAGGATTTCTTGGATAGGCACAAGGATAGGATCATGATGAAGGATTGGATTATCATGGATGTTATGAATTAAATATTGATCAAGGGTTTATTTAACTTTTATATCATAATGATCTATAGGGACTTTTTGGGTAACTTGATCTTGATTTGTCTTGGAGTTCATCATGCTTCATAATTTTTTCTTGGAATAGATCCAATGGTTTAGGCAATGTAATGTTGTCTTGGACAATGATGATTTTATTTGATGGACTTAGGATTTTTGCATGGCAATAATGGATTTCTGATAGGAATATATTTTTTGAGATTGGTAGGCAATGGAGGGCATGAAATCTGGTGGAAGATTAGCAATAGGATGGGATTTTCTGACTTTATTTTGATGTAAAACATTTTGTAGTAGTCCTCAAAAATCATTACTAGATGTTTTTTTATTAGATGGAATTATTGATGGGGATGGAGTGGGTGGCAACATCTTATGGGATGAAGGATTATGAGAAGAGATGGAGGCTATAATACCTTCTTGGTTTTCCCTTGGAATGGGTTCAACAATAATTATACCTTGGTCAATAAGGTGTTGTATGATGGTCTTGAGTCTAGAGCAAGAAAAATTTATATGCCCTTTGTGCATGTGGAATTCACAAAAGACATTATCATTCCACCAAGATGGTTTATTAGGTTTAGGATCATAATGTCTAACCTCTAGGAGTTGAATAACCTTAGAATACAATAGCTTCTTTAGGATTGATTTGATTGGTTCCCCTAGAGGGGTAAATTGTCATTTCAGAGGAAGATTAGGTCTAAGGGAACCATGTCGAGGATTTGTTTGAATACAATTAGTTGGTTGTGAATGAATTGATGATGGATGGGTGTTGGTAGGTTGTGCATAACCTTTTGGTTGGGTTGTTGTTATGAATGAGAGTTAGAGGGATGACTAGGGGTTGCAGGTTGTTGGAAAGGAGTTTGGATGGATAAGTTACCAGCGATTATGGTTGATTGGTATGAAGAGTTAGGTGGTATGTGTGTACTCTTAGTAGTGGGATAAAATATGTCCTCTATTGGGCATCTTTCTTTCAGTCTAGGAACTCGTATATTTGTGAATTATTATTCTAAGGATTAAAATTATTGAGATAATATTTCTATTGTTGATGGTTGCATTAGAATGGTGCATTTTTGAGAATTTTAATTCAATTTTTGCATGCGACCCATGAATGGGTTTATATTTTGACAATTTGGTGTTTAATAGATAGGTGTGTTGTTTTGATTAAGCATGTTCAAATATTTATATTATGTCATGGGTTGGGTTGATTTTGGGTTTGATGTGAATGTGTGAGTAGATCCTTGGTTGGATTCTAAACCCTAACTAGAGGTAAGGACAAGCAATCAAAGATTTTTTTTTTTGTTTTTTCAAAAAAAAATTGGATTTTGGGATTTTTGATGGGTTTTTTTTGGATTTTTGGGTTTTAAAAGAAAAAATTATACAAATTTTAAATGATGATTTTAGTTTACCCCCTCACAATGCTTTAATACTCTTAGGGTTTTTCACCTAAAAGGAGAAAGGGGATTGGATGGGGGACCAAAATGCAAGGGTTTACACTCAAAGTCCATGTTAATGGGATGTATTATGCCTAATTAAGATGTCCTAATGCTCTTATCTGAAATTGAAGTAATCTAATGATGGAAAACTATGAAAATGTGAACTGCTGGAAAACACAATATGATATGCAGAAATGCCTAAGAATGTAACTAAATGCTGAAATGATAGAACATAATGGAAGAGGTGCACCTAGAATCAAAAGTTTGATGTTGAAAGATTCTGGAATCCTAAAAAAATGACTAAAATGTTGACTAGGGCACTTAGCCCAGTCTGGGTGACTTAGTCCTAGTTTCAAGAAACTTTGTTAGAATGGGAATCTGTCAAATGGTTATCCAGAAATGTCAAAATCAATTTTTAGGCTTAGAAGCAAGACTAATTTTCCCCTAGTGGTGACTTAGTCCTCCTATAGATGTTGAGAAATTTGAGACAAAATCTTGTAGTCTCATGTCTGCACTTCCTTTTTTCACAGGTGTTTGTACTCGATTCTTCAGAATATGGGGCAGAAAGTCTCTCCAAGCTTGTAATAAGGTGATGTTGACTTGATTCACTTTGTATAGTTTTTATCACTTTTTAACACCTATTGCTTGACAAATATGCATACAAAAATCACATGCAAAAGGGAAAAATGGTTAAGGGTTAGAGAATAGGGGTTTTCCTTGGTCAAACCCCACTTTAGTAATCAAACCCTAAAAAATGGAATGAGATGAAAAGAGAGTGATAAATAGATAACATGCAAATGAAAATGTCATAAACTTACCACACCATTGATGCTCAAATTTGAAGATGTGCAATGAAGAAATCCAATAGCTTGAATGATTTAATGAGTACAAGAGATGGATGATTGCAGGAGATTGCTTGAATGAAAAAAATAGGAGATGTAAAATGAGGAGATAAACACTTATTTATACATGATTTTATTATAATTTCCCAAAAGTAACACATCACAGGCCAACCTCAAGGGTTAGAGGACAAATTCCTGCTAGAATTTTAAAATTATTTTGATTTTTGTGCCAAAAATGACTAAGTCACCCCTATTGGCGACTTAGTTCCACTTCAACAAATTAAGTGGGTGTCAGGAATTTTGGGGCATTAAAAGTTGTCCAATGGGAGTATCCTTAATAACACACTTGAAAATGGCTAGAAAGTGTATTAAGGGGTCATTTAGACATGAGAAATGGTTGAATTAGTGAAATTAAGCATAGAAAAGCATGAAATCTGTTACAAGACTTTACAACACTTCAAAATAGTACTTAATAAGTGATAAAAAGGTGATTTTTAGGTGAATTATAATGAATAGAGTTTAGAAAAGTATAGAAATGTTTTACAGCACTTCACAAAACCTTCAAAGACACCATAATTTGAATGTTAAAGCCCTAATATGAATGTTTTGACCACATTACAATATTAAACCTAGGCAAAATCAAGCCAAAGCCCATTAGAAAGACTTCAAGTGAGCATAAAAATGTCAACTATACATTTTTTGGCGATACACAAATGAAGGATAATAGATAGTGAATGGGATATGATTGTGGATGGTTGAGGATATTAAGGATAAGTGATGATGAATGGTAAATGATTTTAGATTTTGACCTTAAAAGATAATGGTTAACCAAAGTAACCAAAGGGAATAAATAGATCTCCAAAAGATGGTTGTGAGGAAGATAGTAGATGATAGTTAACCTTAAATTGGACTTGTGAGTTTAAATTTGAATATTGATGAAAATACCAAAAGATAAGAGATCAAAACACCCCAAATGAGGACTATGGTTGAACTAGAATATAACTAGGGTAAAATTGATGGAGGATAGTGAATGAATGAAAAGGACATGGTCAGAGAGGTAAATAGACCAAAGTAACCACAAGGAGAGTCTACAATCTCAAAAGGATGATTATCAAGACCAAGGTAGAAAAATTCAAACCCTAACTAGACCATTGAGATTAGGGTCAATTATGGATAAGACAAGACACAAGATTTCAAGATTACCAAGGATAACCAAGGTGTAATGATGGTTGGTTGAATAATGTGTAAGATATGGGGTATATGAGCACAATTGGGTGAGTGATTGGACGAAGTTTGATGTATGGATCAAAGATAACCAAATTCTAACCTAAGGATGGAAAGATAACCAAGATTTAACCTATAGATGCAAGTATAACCAAAAGTTAACCTATGGAGAAAATACCAACCAAAGATTAACGTAAGGAAAGAATATCAACCAAAGATTAACCTAAGGAGGGAAGACTTGATCAAAATTTATCCTAAGGATGTAAGGACAACCAAAGATTAACCTAGGGAAGAAGAATCAACCAAAGATTAACCCAAGGAGGGAAATAAAAATCTAACCCAAGGATGCAAAGACAACCAAGGATTAACCATAGGAAGAGGAATCAACCAAAGATCAACCCAAGGTAGGAAACTTAACCCAAAATCTCAACCTAGGGATGCAAAGAACACCAAGGATTAACCAAAGCAAGAGGAATCAACCAAACATTAACCCAAGGAGGGAAATAAAAATCTAACCTAAGGATAGGGTGGGTGAAAAAAATTGGGGTCTAAAAAGTGGCCAACTTTCTAAAAAATTAAAAAGTCATATCATGAGCCTATTATAATGCACTTGCATTATAACACACTTGCATTATGGTTGGGTTTGACTGAGCCTATAACATGCTCATGTTATAATGTGAACACATTATGAGTCTTTATAAGAAAAAAAAGCAAATCCAAATCATTTTAGACTGTGTTTTTTCCTTCATCAATAGCCTACAAACCCTTCCAAGGAACGCTCAGATTGTTGAGACCCCAAATTCATCAATTTCTTCACCAAATAATTTCTATTTCTTTGCTATAATACCACCACATCAATGGGGAGCTCCAAGGAGTAATAATTTATTGTTTTTTTGTGAATTTGTTGTTAAATAGGTACATTTAATATGTTTTTGATGTTAATTTCTTTTATTTTTAGGAGTTGAAAATCCACTTGATTCTCCTCGTCAAAATCCTTCTCTCCATGAACAACAACACCAAAAAAATCCTAATGAACAACCACAACAACAAACTCCTCCAAAAATTAATGAGGGAAATTGAAAACAACAAAAAATAAATTGAGTTAATTGTGAGGTTGAACAATCCTATAAGTTCAAGGTTGAAAAGAACCACACTTGCAAATTCAATTCAAGCTATGTTAACACATGCAGATGCAATTAGAAATAAATTAAGTGGTTGGTTTGATAAGAGACAAGAGTACAAATATTTTTATGGAAGTAAATTATCATACAAACAAGTAAAAAATTACAAAATTACAAAATATGCCTTTTGTTCACTATTCACTAACCCACATACAAATCAAATTCTTGACCTTACAAGAAAGAGGTTTCCTATCCATTGGAGCAACCACCAAGGGATAAAGGATAATTTTTAGAAGAGGTGGTGGATGGTTTTTTACCATCCTCCATGCAACAATAATGAGGCCCCCCAATATTTCTTGAGGAAAATCTACTACGAGTTTGTCCTCAACAAAATCCCCAACTATTTTGATATGAAGGACTTTCAGGGGAGAGGTGGTGGATCAGCATAGGATAAACCAGGTGCACATCTTGATCCTTAGTAACCAGCAAGACGAGCACTCGGTAGAAGAGCTTATAAGCACGTTGCTATCCCTTCCATTGTGAAGGAGAGTGTTATGGTGGATACTCTACAATATATTAGTTCTCTAACCTAGAGTATCATCTAATGTGTGAGTCTTGTAGTACAACATAAGCCAAGGAAGGTTTCAAGGGGTAGGGTTCCACCCCATAATTATCAGGCTTGCGGTCCAACCTATACATATGACCCCATAGACAGTAAGGAGGCTGGTGCATAGCATACGTTTGGAGCTAATCAATTGGTGATGGCAGATGTCATCTTGAATGAGGCTTTCAGGCTTGATACTCAGGTAAATATTTTAATTATATGGGAAAAGTAGATTTTGAAGGTATCTGAAACCCTTCACAAAAAAGGACACAAAATACTGCTAGAAAATAATTTCAAAAAACCACCAGCAACAACCTAACAACCAAAAAACATAACAAAACAGGTGCTAAAAAAAAGTATAACAAATAACAACCAACAGTATCCAGCAGCCACAAAACAACAAAACAACCGAAAAGAAACCTACACCCAGTAGGAAATAGAAAGCAACAAAGAAGACCAAGAGCTAATTCAATCTACTTAGGGTCTTGGCCATCTCAATTTGCTAGTTCCTATGTCTTTGACCATATCCAGTAGCCCCTTCTTCTCAACATCAAAGGATCTCTTCCAATCAGCCAACCCTTTTACAACAAGTCCTTTGCCATCATCCTTGGTAGCTTTTTTACCTTTTCCCTTAGCTGCATGCTCTTTCTCCATAAGCTCATAGAAATAAACCTGATCCTCCCTGAGCTCACTAATATTTTTGAAAAGTACTTCCAAGGATTCCACAATGTTCTTCATAGAGATGACATTGTAGACTCCTCACACATAGATTTGAAGTCATGATAGGAACCTTCAAGGTACACTATTCTGTCAATAAGAATGTTAGGAACCAAACCCTTGGGAACATTCTTTATATTCTCCTTCAGACCTCTAATTTTTTATATTAATCTTATTGAACTCTTGCAAAGTACACTTAGCAAACTTGAAGGTACAAGTGCCCCCAACCCTAGCCATATCCAACAAATCATACATGGAGGTAGTGTCATTATCAATGTTAGAAAAATCCTCGAAAAGAGGATTTATCTTCAAGGGCTTTTGTTTAGATTTTTTCTTCTCTACAACCTCCTCATTCAGACCCCAAGTATCCTTGTCCTGCTCCATCTTGGCCATGTCCTACATAGTAGAATCCTCAATGGCCACTGTTTTATCACCAAAATCCTTAGCATCACCGGACACATGGGGCTCCTTAGCAAGAACATCTAAGGCCTTTTTCTTTAGGTTAGCAATACGCTTTGACAACCTTTGTGGCTTGTCCACCAAACCCATAGCAATATCTTGTGTCCCCACTTCTGAGCCACCACCAATAGCATCCTTACCAACAAAAACCTCCACAGTTCTGGGAGAGGAATCATCTGACCCCACTTCCATGTTCTCACTCTCATAAAGGGAAAGTTTCTTAGCAACTTTGTTACTCTTAGAACCACCCACCTTCCTCTTCTTCGAAGAAGTAGCCACAACTGCTGGAGATAAGTCCTCCTCCTCTTCATTCCATTCCTCACCCTCATCTCAAGTGGGCTCAGAACTAGATGACACATCACTTAAAGTATTCTCCTTTCCCTTGATGGTAGGAGCTAGGGTAAGAGACTTAACATGCTCCATAATTAATAGAATAAGCCTTTCATGGAGGATGGGAACCCTCCTATTCTTCAGATGGGCATAAATAAAGACCTCTAAAGATGAAAGTAGAAAGAAAGGAAATGAAATGAACAAACCATATTTGAAATGGTTGAGAGTAAAATGGTGACCAAGAATAGCCATAAACCTCCCCTACAGAGTCACATAATGCATAAGGGTATGTGCAGGATCATGATGGGCCAAAAAGTGGCAATATGATGGGTATTTGTAGCGTATGTGGCTGACGACTTTTTTCTTACCCAAAATTGATGAAATGAAAAGGGTTTTAAAGGAGATTCTCAGCTTTCCACCAATATAAATTATGCTTTACTTTAAATTAATAAATAATTATTATTCCTTTTCTATTTGAATTATGATTGAAGTCTTGATTGATAGGTTGATTGAAAAATATATAGAGCTTTCAAATGGTATCAAATTTTTGGAATCCAAAACATGTATCACATTCTATGCTTCACATACTATAGGATTAAAAAAATAAAAATTGAATTTCATGAATTTTTTGACCAGTTAAGGTGGTTAGACATCTGAGTTTCTATATTTTTAAAAGTTGTAATAAAAAATCATAATTAATTATTTACTTGGAAAAAATTACAAAAAATATGCATCACATCGGACATGAGTCCTCTACTTATGTCTAAAATCTTATAAAAAAATACTATCATTTTATTGTGGTTAGAGATTGGTGGAGGACAACACCTACTTCTTATTTTTCCACAGAAATTTAAATTACTACTACATTGAAATTTCAAATTTTCACCAAATAGGTTTTATTTTTTTAAATAAACCTAGTAGTTTAGAAACTACATTAAATTTTATACAAATTCTATTCTTACATATTTTGGAAATAATATAGATAACTTATTCAAATTTTTATGTCAAGTTGCCTAACTTTGATTTTTTGAATTTTTTGCCACTTAAGGGCCTATTTTTTCCATGATGATCCTACACATACCCATAAGCACCTCAACAACACTCACCCAAATTTTCTTGAGGTATTTTCTCTCATAGCCCTAGGTCTCCAGTTTAACTAATTTCTTTTGCTCATCATCTTTAAAAAACTGGGTCATTGCCTCCTTATTACTCTTTTTATCCTTGAAGAAATTACGACCAACCGTCGGCATCCCAGTATCAAAAGAAATTAAATCCTCATTTACCTCCACCTCTAGACCATCAACCTTGAGCTTGTACTCAGGTAAATGTTAGCATGTTCATTGAATTGAATTTATTAAATTTCATTTCTTAAATTCATGATTAACTAATTTAGTTTAATGATTGTAATAAAATTTTAGTGTCATAGTGTTCATACTATTTTCATTGGCCCTCCACCTATTTATTACTCCATTGCATCTATTTCTGAGGTATGTAACTAGTAAAAAATCATAAATGTTACATGTGAATTGCATTGTTATATGAATTGTATTCTAATATCTGATTTTGGATGTTGAATAGATTAATATTGGAGGTTTCACGGCAACACCTCCTAGTGGCAGTGGAGTTCAAACCTTCACTCAGGTAATAAAATAAAGAGTTTAACTAATGAATTGTACTTAATAGATTTGTGTAGTTTATATTCATATTGTTGATTACATTGTATTTCACATCTTTCAAACTCAATGCATTACTTCACATTGCATAAGTAATAACTAGATGTTGATAGATGACAAGGAAATGAGTTGTTGAAAAATTCCTTAAAGAAATGTGGTCTCATGGTGATTTCCATCACAGGGACCCAATTTCTTTGAGGAATTTTCAAACAATCCTTGTCTATGCTACATTTTCCATACATGTCTACCAAATAATTTTATGAAATAGTTCACCTCCCTTGCTTCTATGGCTAAAATTCTAAAACAAGTGTTTTCCAACAAACTATGGATGCTTGGAAAAAATCTATTAAAGCATAACAGTAAGCAATAGCATAGACAAGGTAGTGAGTTGTTTGAAAAAATGCCTCAAAGAAATGTGGTCTCATGGTGATGGAATGTCATTCCATCACCAAGAGACCACTTTTTTTGAGGAATTTTTTCAACATTCCATCACCATGAGACCATGTTTCTTTGAGGCATTTTTTCAAACAACTCACTACCTTAAGAATAGAAACTAAGCCTTTAGCCAAAATTTCCCTCCAAATCCTTTTGAAGGTCCTCATCCTCATCCTCAATTTACTAATCTAGGGAAGCTTCCACCTCTTATTCCACTTACATATCCCACATCCTTAAAATTCACATCACCCCACTATTACCAAGCAAATTCATCCCATGTCTCTCATAATAACTTAAAGGATTATTTGTAAAGGTGGTTGTTTCCCCATGCAAAAATAAAGTGGTGCAATCTTCCCATATCATGCATCCACCTTCATCACCCCCACATCAAGATAAACCCTAATACCCTAAATCTTAAATGAAACCCCTATTAATCCATCTATCCAAGTTGAAGAGTCTATAAAACCTTCCTCCCTCCAGACACCATCCATATCAAATGAACTATATCCATCTCCTAATCCAAAGAATGCTAGCATAGATTCCCCTCCATATAAATATCAAGGAAACTCTTCTCCTCCATCATATGATCCCCTTCCATCTCATGATCCCATTTCCAATCAAGAACAACATATCCCTTCCATCTCATCTAATGATATCTTTCCATCTCAAGAGAAAGATATCCCTTCACCCCCCCTCTCACAATCCCCTCTCCCCCACTTCATTTAATGACATCCTTTTGTGTCCAGATCAAAGTACCTATTCCAATCTATTGTATGATTGCTTTCAAAATGTGGTCTCAAAGTACACCTCCCACCCCATCTAATGATCCTCTTCCCCTCATGATCAAAGCACCCATCCCTCTTCATTTCATGATCCCCCTCCATCTCATAACCAAGACCACACTATACCATCCACCCCATCCCAACATAATAGCATAGAGAAGGAAATGAAATGTTTGAAAAAAAATGCCTCAAAGAAATGCAGTTTCATGGTGATGGAATATCATGACAAAGAAATTTTTCATGGCATTCCATCACCATGATACCACATTTCTTTGAGGCATTTTTTTTAATAGTTCACTACCTTCTCCAAGCTACCACATTTTTCATACATGTCTACAAAATCATTTTGTGAAACAATTCATTGTTGTAATATAGGGGGATTCTCTACTCATGAGTTCTCTTCATTCATAGAGCCTCACGAAGAAAACTACCCTATACTACCTTAATATAATAGCGTGAAAGATTTAGAATCAAAAAGAGCAGGTCACAAAGATTTTCTAGACAAACTGACAAGCTCTCGGTCAAATGACGTCAGCAGAGGAAGCAAACGAAAACGTGGAACACTGGCATCTCAAAGGTGTGTTGATGTCTCGTACAGACCAAAGAGTGAGAATGTCTTAGAAAATGGCTAAGTGACAACTTACACTCCAATTACTAAGAACCTCTAGAATGCAAGAAAGCAACAAGAAGTGATAAGATTGAAATGGAATATAGACGATAAGGAGAAGAAAGGAAATACTTACGACCATGCGAGTGATGAAGCTTCTAGCTCGTGAGTGTATTCAATATCTACACACAACATGGAGAGAGAAATTGTTGGGTGGTTGTATAGGGGTCTGCCTTAGTCAGACCCCATTTTGGTGTTCCCACCTCCACGGATAGCCAGAAAGATAGAGAGAAAAGTAGAAATAAAGTGAAGAGCACTAAAGCACTCTAAAATAGTGTTATACTACTCAACCAAGTAATAGAGGAGAGGAATGAAAGCTTACCACCTCCACCAAGAGTGCTCAAGGCTAATGGGGGATAAAATGAGAGGAACTCAAGCCTTTGCTGCAATGGTGTTTTGTTCCACACTTTCTCTACTGAAGTGGTGGAGTGTTGATGTTGTTGTGAAGTGTAAAGTGTTTGGAGATTGCAGGGATGGTGAAGAAGTTGCTTTTAGCTTGTGAATGAAGTGAAGAAATTCTTGGAAGATGTGAAGGGATGTGTCGAAGATGGTAGAAGATGAAATGCATATGGGAGTGAATTTCAAGGGGAGATGAAGAAAGCGGCCATATTCGGGTTGGTCAGACGAGGAGGGCATTACAAATCGACCCCCAATGGGTGCCTCTATAGGCTCCAAATGCCAGAATTTGTTAGGGACGTAAGCACATTGTGTGGACGTCTATGAGTCGTATAGGCATCCTCGAAAGAAACACCTCCACCGACGCTCAAAACAAGCATTGAGTGTGATGCAAGGAATGGGATTAGGTGGAATTAAGCCTCTAAACTTGGTTTTCTTAGGTGGGTAAAGGAAAATAGGGGAATTGCACATGGGGTGCAAATTCACTCTTATACGATTGCATTTCCATTATAGATAAAATCCTAAAATAGGTGCTTTCGAACAAGCTATGGATAGGAAAAATAGTAAGCATAATAGTAAGAAATATATAGTTCAATAAGTACTCAAAATTTTATTGATTATCTATACATTACAAGCCATGACCTGCATCACTATTCTACTTATCATGATCGAATAATTTGTTGTTTTATTTTCAGATGATGGAAGTGGAATCACCTATACATGTTGATAGGGTAATCGAGCAAGGTGTATCTTATACAATAGAAAACTCGATGCCTCTCATGGGGGTATGAAGAAGATTAGTAAATTTCAAATTAAATTCGTTGTTATAGCTATTAGTTAGTGAAAAATCAAATGACTATTTATTTGTAGTTTAATTTCTATTTGGATGATCTCTATAGGACTTGGACATGCCACAACATGAGCATGTGAATATTTCACATGAGGAGAGAGAACGTCTAGTGGCGATAAGTAATTATTTTGTTAAATATATCATTGTTTATAATATAATTTTGATATATTAATGTTTTTACTTGTTATTATAACAAATAAAGCTTGATGAGGAACTAAAACCTAGGAGGATAAACCACCAAGTTCAGAGTAAATGAGTTTCATATGCATCACCATCCACCCAATCACCAAAGGCCACATTTTTGTTTCATTCACTTGGAGAGAAATGACTTTTTATTGGGTTCCTTTGTTGTATGCCTATATGGAATTTTTGGACATATTTTGTATTGCATATACTTGACATTGTATGCCTATCTAGCATTCTTGTAAGCCTATATGGCTATTTTGTATATATTTTATACTTATATTGACATATATTGATGTATGCCTACATGGCTATTTGGTTAATACAAATCATTTTTATTGATGGTGTCTATATTTGCATTATAAATCCATGCTTCAATAGATATTTGTAGATGTTTTACTTCAAATATTTCAAATCCAAGTGTTTTACATGCACTCTTCTTTTCTATAATTATAAATATATAATAAAGTTTTAACATTATTGTCTTGTAAGATTATTGAACATTAAATCAATCATCTGAATATAGTAATGCTTCATGTGTTTCACAAAGGAAATTCATGTGTATGCTTCATGCTTTATATCATTGAGGAAGACATCTATCATTCCACATTTATGCTTGATGCTACCATTCTCTTCTATGCTTTATGCTTCATGTATTATGTAGATAAAGAAAATATCATAAAATTGTTCACAAAATAAAATGGAAAGTAACAACTAAATCTCACAAAAAAAAACTCAAGGCATGCAAGTATTATTAAAGATCATAAGGGAATTAGATTATTGGAGATTAAGAGACCACAAATCAACCTTCCCAACAAAAAACTTCATAGATATTCATCCTATTTCTAAACATGAATTCAAACCCAATAATTGGAAGAATGCAACTTTAAAAGTTAAAATTGCATAATTATAATAGTCAGTAAATCACTTCAAGAGACATGCATGATAGAAACAAAACCAACTGAAAGTTCAAGAATTGGTTTTTCCCAAAGCATATCTAAAAATTTGCAAATAAATCAATTTAGGTTATCACAAATAGTGATGATATGAATTTAGTTGTGACTTTTCAAAGGCGAAAAGTTGTGACCCATTGAATAGGAAAGACTATGAACCTTTTATCTTGAAGTGTGATGACCATGCCTAGCATAGATGTGCCCACTGAGATGTGTTGGCACTAACTATTTGGCCCCACAAAGAACAAAACAAAAAAATAGCCTACCTTGCAACTTTACACTACAGGCAACTGACCCATTTTTCATCAACTAAAATTTGTTCACCACCGGAAAAAAACTTGGAGAGGTTATTGTAGATGGGATCTACATGATTTCGTAGCCTCATACAAAGTGTTTCCAAGTGCCATGGTTTCTGAGTAATGGCTCATCAAATTAGTTTTCTTCCCTTTTGCACTTTGGTCTCTTAAGAGACTTCGCTCATAGAATGTGCCTCAGACTATTTCAGAGTTTTTGGGTGTGAAAGAGGACCTTGGTTAGCATAAACCCACCCATACGAATGTGTTGCAATAGTCATTTTTAGTCATATGAAAAAATAGAACAAAAGTTACACCACTTTCCAACTTTACACTACATGCAACTGGCCTATTTTCAATGAACTAAATTTTTTTCACCACAAGAAAATGACTTGGAGCTATCAAAAATTGAGAGATGTTATTGTAGAGGGGCCCTACATGATCCTATAACCTCATACAGAGTGTTTCCAAGCACCATGGTTTCTAATTAATTGCTCATCGAAGTTTTCTTCCCTTTTGCACTTTGGTCGCTTAAGAGACTTTGCCTATAGAATGTAGCTCATACTATTTCAGCATGTTTGGGTGTGAAAGAGGATCTTTCATAGTATAAACCCACCCATATATATGTGTTGGAATAGTCAGTTTGGTTGTATGAAGAACATAATGAAAGTTACACCACTTTGCAACTAACCCATTTTCCATCAACTAAAATCTGTTCACCATGGGAAAAGGACTTGGAGCTATTAAAAACTGAGAGAGGTTATTATAGAGGGGCCCTACATGATCCTATAGACTCAAAAAAAGTGTTTCCAAGTGCCACTGTTTCTAAGTAATCTCTCATCGAATTTTGTTACCCTTTTGCACTTTGGTCTCTTATGAGACTTCATCAGTAGAATGTGGCTCAGACCATTTCATAGTGTTTGGGTATGAAAGAGGAATTTTCCTAGCATAAAATAACCTATATGAATGTGCTAGAATATTTGGTTTGATTGTATGAGGAACAAAACAAAAGTTACACCACTTTCCAACTTTACACTACATGCAACTAACCCATTTTCCATCAACTGAAATCTGTTCACCATGGGAAAATGACTTGGATCTATCAAAAACTTAGAGAGGATATTGTAGAGGGGCCCTACATGATCTTGTAGCCTCAAAAAAAGTGTTTCTATGTTCCATGATTTTTGAATAATCACTCATCAAAGTTTGCTGCCCTTTTGCACTTTGGTCTCTTAAGAGACTTCACCGGTAAAATATGGCTCAAACCGTTTCAGTGTGTTTGGGTGCAAAATAGGACTTTTCCTAGCATAAACCTATCCATATGGGCATGTTGCAATAGTCAATTTGGTCATATGAGGAACATAACGAAAGTTACACCACTTTCCAATTTTACACTAACTGACCTATTTTCTATCAATTGAAATTTGTTCACCATCGGAAAATGACTTGGAGATATCAAAAACTGAGAAAGGTTATTGTAGAGGGGTTCTACATGATATTTTATCCTTATACAATTTTTTTCCAAGTTTCATGATTTTTGAGTATTCACTCGTTAAATTTTTCTTGCCTTTTGCACTTTGATCTCTTAAGAGACTTCGCCGAGAGAGTGTGGATCAGATCATTTCGACATTTTTGGGTGTGAAAGAGTACCTTTCCTAGCATACACCCACACATACAGATGTGTTGGAACAGTCAGTTTGGTCGTGTGATGAAAAAAATGAAAGTTACACCACTTTCCAACTTTACACTACATCTAACTAACTCGTTTTCCATCAACTCAAATTTGTTCACCACGGGAAAACAACTTGGAGCTATCAAAAACTAAGAGATTTTATTGTATAGGGGCCCAACATGATCTTGTAGCCTTAGACAAAGTGTTTCCAAGTGCCATGGTTTTTGAGTAATCTCTTGTCGAAGTTTGCTGCCATTTTGCACTTTGGTCTCTTAAGAGACTTCATTGGTAGAATGTGGCTCATATTGTTTCGACATGTTTGGCTATGAAAGAGGGCCTTTCCTAGCATAAAACCACCCATAAAAACATGTTGGAATAGTTGGTTTGGTCATCTGACAAACAAAACAAAAGATACACCACTTTCTAACTTTACAATACATGTAACTGACCTATTTTCCATCAACTAAAATCTATTCACCATGAGAAAACAAGTTCGAGCTATCAAAAATTGAGAGAGGTTATTGTAGAGGGGCCCTATTTTATCTTGTAGCCTTAGACGAAGTGTTTCCAAGTACCACAGTTTTTGAGTAATTGCTTGTTGAAGTTTTCTACCCTTTTGCACTTTGGTCTCTTAAGAGACTTTGCCAGTAGAATATGGATTAGACCATTTCGGCTTGTTTGGGTGTGAAAGAGGACATTTCCTAGCATAAACCCACCCATACGTACATGTTGGAATAGTCGGTTTGCTCGTATGACAAACAAAGAAGAATCTGCACACACACCTTCCTCAAATTCTCAAGAGCAAGTAGAATCTCTTCATTGAATACATTATGTATCTCATTAAATTTGGTCTGCTTCTTTTTCATTTGTTTTTAGAGTAGAATAACCTCATTTTCATTGATAATAAAATCTTCTTCTTGTCTTTTAATTCATTTTCTAAGTGGCTAATCTTAGTCTTCAATTTTTTTCCTTCAATTTCAACACTTGCAACTATTTCCTTTACATCTGCAACTATTGTTATCATATTGCTTCTTCCTTATCATCTATTTCTAGTTGTATTTTCTCCATAAAATTCTTAAGTTCAAGAATCTTTGACTTAATTTTTTCATTTTTCAATCTTCCCATAAAGATTGGAATGATTGCAAGATATGCCCAAAATGGAAAACGTATGGAAAATGTGGTAGCATAGACAAGGAAATGAGTTTTTTGAAAAATGCCTCAAAGAAATGTGGTCTCATGGCAATGGACATCACCATGAGACCACATTTCTTTGAGGCATTTTTTCAAATAGCTCAATACCTTTTCTATGCTTTTGCTTACTATTATTCTTTGATAGGTTTTTTCCATGCATCCATAGTTTGTTGGAAAGCACTTGTTTTAGGCTTTTATCTAAAGCATCAATGGGACCTTGGAATGGGGTATGACATCTATCAAAATATAAAAGGGGGTATTTTCATGAGTGTTATGGTTGTAATTGCCTTAGCAGATGCATGTGAAATTTGGATGCACAGACAAGGCACATTAACTATTTGACAAAATTCCTCAATGAGATATGTCCTCATGGTCAATGTGGATGCATTGACAAGGTAGTGAGCATTGTAAAAAGGATTCCTCAAAGAGCTTACCACCTTGTAGGAAAAATAATAAAAGGAAAATATGAGAACAATATAATCAAAGATAGATTTTATATTTTTAATGTAAAACAACACATTTACACATTACTAAATTTAGGACATTAATTAAAATGGTATAAAATGTAAGAGGAAAGAGCACAAACATACCATTTTTAAGAGATCAATCAAACTTATTTTTAAAAGGATGTATTGCTAGTGGTTAATCATTGAGTAAAAATATTCATTCTCACAAAGGTATGCCAAAATCAATAGGATGAATGATAGAATAAGGTGATGAATAAAAAATCAATTATTGAAAATTGACTACTTAATCAAGTGGACCAACTTCTATTGAGTCAAATAATGAACTCACAACCAATGAATTAATAGAAAATTTTCCTATCTATAAGTGGGGTTAGAAGGAATATTGTTTGAAATATTGAATACAAGTTAGTGAGTTGTTTGAAAAAATGCCTCAAAGAAATGAGGTCTCCTGGTGATGTACATCACCATGAGACCCCATTTCTTTAAGGCATTTTCTTCTTATAGTGCTCACTACCCTGTCAATGCACCCACATTGACAAGCTAGTGATCTCACTAGCTTGTCAATGCAATAGCAATGACAAGGTAGTGAGATGTTTTAAAAAATGCCTC